>BOPP01000012.1:13820629-13853534 GCA_017312745.1 Gryllus bimaculatus
GTTTTTTTTAATTTTGAGGTTTAATTTTTCTTCGGCGTCTTCCTACAACTACAATATTGAAGATAAAAATCTTTCCTGGAAATGGGATTTGTTCTCCATATTTAGTTCATTCATTAAGATAAAGTACTGTTTTTTGATAATTTTAATCGTTTTTGCGCAATATTGCGTGCAATATGTGCAATTTTAAAAATAATCATAACAAGATTTTCTCAAAAACGGTTTTTTCTTCAAACTTTTGGTAAAGATAGTATTTAATGTACTCTATGAAATGACATAAATACTATATTGCTCTATTGTTTTGTTGTTGTTTTTGAAAAAAATCAAAAATTTAATTTTTGGATTTGTCTCTCGCGTCGTCAATATTTACATTAGCGGCAATTTGTTCATATTATTGCTTTTATGAATATATGTGCTTTAAATAATGGCAGATAATATTTCTTGAAAACTTAACAATTTTCAGTGAAAACGAACTCAAAATTCCGCTTTTTCAGAAACGCTCAATAGCCATTTTCTCAAAAACTGTTTCAATTTTTTCTTCAAATGTTTCGTGCACATAGTTCTAATTGCAGACTTTGAGATGATATGATTCATTTTGGTGCATAATTTTGTTTTTTTCGAAAATTGCACAAATGTATTTTTTACATATGTCTCAAGCCGTTAATATGCACATTTCTAACAATTAGTAAACACTATTCCATTTCTGAGTGAAAGTGTTTCAAATGACTTCCAAACGAATTTTTTCGAAAACTCAAAAAAATTCTGTGAAAAAGAGCTTCAAATTTATCATTTACAGTAACCGTAAACCACATGTTCTTATAAACAGTTCCGAATGTATCAATGAAAATTGCCAGTTAGAACGACGTTGTACTCTTATTTTATATTATTAGAGAAATATTTCGGCTTTACTGTTAGAAAAACCGACAAATTGAGAAAATTCAGTAGAGAATGGGCATGGCCAAAAGTCTAGGCCAGAGCAAATAAATTAGAAAACTCACCCGAGAAAGTCTGTGCCATTCTGCAGCTACACTAGTTAAAAGTTTGATAGAGGTAGTGTGAAACCTTCTGTAACAGATGCGATAAATTTCATTGTGCTCTATCCTCTCTGACGTATATCAATAATTACATTACTAGCAATATGTATTAATTATTACATTTATGAGTACATGTGCTTCAAATTGTCATATAAAGTTTCTCGAAATCTCAAATGTTTTCTGTAAAAATTAGCTCCAAAATCCACATTTTCACAAAACGTACAAAAGCCATTTTCGGCCATTTTCATTTACTCATCTTACTTTTCCAAAAGATTGTCATGGGCCAGGAGGTATGTATCCGTGATGTACCACCACTCCGGAAGTTTGTACAACCCTTACTTTGAAATCTCGCGCCAATTTCTCTGGACGCAGAGCCCGCAAACTCTAGTAAGCTAGTTACCTTGTCCGCGTCCTTGTCATGCCTGCACTATCAGCAGTTAACTGAAATATATAGTTTCTCAATGACGTGACCCAGTAAATTTTTAATCTATTTTTCTCTATTATGTGACGAACCAAATCGCCACCTATTAGTTATCATCAGTTCACATCTGCCCTGTCAGAGGATATTTTGCTGGGAGCGCTGCTCACATATAAGATAATGCCCGTTTGAACAATCTAGCACAGTGAACCTTTTCACAGACAGTTTTCTTCGTAACTCCGAAACCGAAGGTGTGTGAACTTACTACAAGGAGAGCTATCTACTCTCCCGAAACAGGACGTCAAAGGAGATATTCAGACTCCGCTAGAGGGACATGTAAAGTCTCAGCTTCTGATGTATTATATCGAGTCACCTGGGAGAGAAATACATTTTCCAACTGAGTTGAAAGAATTTTTGTTCTGTTGAAGAGATGTGCTCAATAGTATCATGAGTGTGTTTCTTTTTTCTCTCCTGACAGTTATTACTCCTTTTATTTCGAGTTGGTGCTATCTTTTTTGTTACAACTAGCATTACTTTCCGTACACTTTAGGTTTTCCTTTAATCACACTTCAATTACTTGTTTAAGATTCTTTAAAATATTTCAAAAGACATGAAGTTCAGTTTTAAGTGACTGACCAATCTCCACGCATATTTATGACAGGGATGAGAGTTTAGCCTCGAGTGATCGCTCTTCCTCATATTTTTCCTTTAAACTTCCTTCTACGGTAATTAAAAGTTCATTAAACTTTTTTTCTTTCTTTCTTTCATCATGGAGCTTTCCAAATCAGTAAGCAGGGCAGACTGCTCTTTTGTAATAAATTAATTTTAAAATCCAATCTCTCTATGGCGTTGTTTGTTCATTTTGTTCCATCTTGTGTAAGAAATCTTCTGGAGAATAATGCAGTTAACTGACTTACTATAAAATAAATGTTAATACAGAAATCTTAGACATAAAAACTATAAATTTTTTGCAGTTGTCTGTAAATATTCCAAAATTTGCAATCATTCCAAAGAAAAGAAATAGATAACACTAAAAAACGTTGTGACTATTTTTTATTTTGCTCTCTTATTACCAAAGCATTTCGTACCAATCATATATGTAGGTACATAGACGTACGTCCACTTTAAAAAAATACAAAATATGAAAACAATGTAAATGGGGGATAAAAATAGGGATGGGATAAAAGGAATTCAGTCAAAAAGTAATTGATAAAAGAGTACTTGATTTGATTTATTTGCTCAATAAAAAGTAAACGATTTATGCGATCTATGGGGAAAAGTAAAGCATGCTCTCATCTTCTTGATCTCCAGAAACTCCTCCCCACCCTTTTATTGTGAGATAGTGAGAAATGCGCTTTTAATCCAACTATTATTTAGTACTTTATTTAATTTATAACCCTCTCTAATTAGGTAAATATTTAATTTTAATTTTGGCTAGCTCAGGTTTTTCCTATAGCGCGCAGCAATACTTACTTCTCAGGGTCTGAATGTTCTCTTCTGGCGAGCCTAAAAGTAACCGCTCGTTTGATCCGTAATTTAATTAATACCCACCGAAATTACTCACGTGTCCGTATGATATTCTAATCCCCACTAATTCCAATATTTTCCCCTCTATTAGTCACACTGCCTTCCCTTACATTTTCATTATTTATCACACGCCATATAATTCCTTTCTTTATATTCCCCATTGTTAATGTCATTTACCCTTATAATTTGTACGAAATGTGTTTAAATTTCATTTACCTTATGTTGAATCATCACATATATCAGTTATACTATTATAATATGAGTGCCTGTCAGTTATACTGTATAATGTGAATCCAAAAAATTAAGAAAAAAAATGTTTTTTGAGGGCTGCGATAGGTGGCTGCTGGTAAGAGGGTGAAGCAAAAGCAAAGAGCTAGCCCAGGCCGAAGATATTAGAGAACTAGTACGAAAAAGTATGTGCCTATAGAAATAGCACCACTAGTTACATCCTTAATCACAATGATATAGGGTGTATATCAACACGCGAGTGTTCTCGCGCGGGTTCGCTAATTAGTTTTTAAGATTAAGATAAAGATAATTAAGATTAGGATACGTTTATCTAAGATTAATTTTGAAAAGGGTTTGATTATTCCCACACTTGGGCATACAAAATACAGGAAATCCTAACTCCGTAATGTCATTTTGGATTTCGGGTAGATAAGGAAAGAAAACAGAAATTTAGAAAATAACATATTTTATTATTTTTCACAAAATACCACTTAGAGAGTAGAATAAAATGGAAAGAGTTGATAAAATATCCAACAGAAACGCTTTGGTTTTAGGCAGCTAAGCATGGAGTTGCTCCTTAATTACTTGTCTTCCTTCTTCACCTTTCCCATGGAGTTCCACTCTGTAACAAGAAATGCGACACGTTAGTATAATCAGTAGTAATAGAGAGAACTATTACGCAGTAAATGTGCATAGTTATTATAGAACGCTACACAGATGAATATATTTTATTGCCTATAATAGTTATTTATGTACTTAGGACGTTAAGAATTATTTTTGGCCCCAGGGAGACTTCGAAACCCGGGCCCGAAGGGGGCTCTGGCCCGAAGGGGTTGGAAGTTGCCTGAGCGGCAAAACATCTAATAATACCGTGCGTGGGTCTTACAAAATTTTATGGATGACCAGTTCTTTGCTGAATAAAATGAGAATTCGGAACATTTTATAACTTTTTTGCGTTTAAAGGCAAAAGGCGCATTGTAATAGTGAGTTGTCAATGTGTCAGATAAACAATACATAAGTGTGTATGTAATTACTATTGCATAACCGTTGTTGAATTCATTTGTTCGTACAAAATCAAAGAAAATTGAGAAGTTCCTGTCAAGTTATCTCAAAAGCTAACAAAGCTAATGACTGTGGTTTCCAGTAAAATCTCGAGAAATATATGAAAGTATCTATGATTTATTTGAGAGTTATATGACAGTATGAATAACATTGTGAATTGCGCTGATGAAACGGTACTTTTAGGTTACTTGCCTGTATTGCCAAAAGTTATTTAGAATATTTCATAAGATGAAAAAAGAACATGTCGATTATGTTAGCCGATGTCCCTTATACATCTTATTACTACTAGTAGAAGTGCTGCTACTAAAGAAGTATATGTCTCTAAAAAAAGGTGATAAGTAACAGTGAAATACGAGTGACTGATGTCATTTATAAATTCGTTGAAACATTTCAAAATTGCAAGTTAGTATCAATTAACCAAAACACTGTACTAATTATTTTACTTATTGAGCATTATGCCATTTATTGATTGTATTTGCTTGAATCTTAACTTTAAGAAATCGAATTCATAAAAATGTTGTAGTAGTTGTTGACTTGGTATTAGAGCGGACCGTAAAGTATACAAAAGGCCCTCGCGGGCATAAAGACTTAGAAAGGTTCGCAAAGTTATTAACAATGGCATAACAGTTTTGTTTCAGGTCCGTAAACACACCAATGAACTAGTAAACCATAAAATTAATTAAGAAACTGGTAGGTATGAATGAGAAAACCAAAATAATTATTTGCCGAAATTTTTAACTAACCTAAAAAAGAGTTAGTCTTTGGATTATGAAGTAACGGTTTCTGGGTGATAAGACAATAGGCGTCGATTTCGTTTCAAGTGAGTGAAACTGCAGTCATTCTGATTCGTATCGCCCCGATGGATTTTTTTCACGGGCTGTTTTGCATACGTATTGTAAAGTTAATCTTTCTAATAAAATATTTTTTAATTAAAAAACGCTAAACGGAAGAAATTGTTTTCAAGCATGAATGCTCAAACTTTGTTCTATAGCTTTCATGCAAGGCTTCTCAATGAAGTATTTAAAAAAGAAATGAAATGAGTCGTGTTAAATTGAGCAAACGACAAGCAATAGGGAAAATGGGACAGCACCACGGCGTGTATTACAAATCCCACGATTCATTAGGTAAAAATAATAGACTTTTAAGGAAGCGCGCGAGAAAAAGAAAAATAGGTTTCGAATTGTGACATGTGAAAAACCTAAAACTGTCAAGAACCAGTTCGTCATTTAAATCGTTCTTCCAATCTGTGATGGGACTATTAATGCATAGAAACAAGTACTGAATATTCAAGTTTTGTTTACTGAACGGAAAGTATTAGCAAAAGGGAAATGACATATACCTCGTAAGTCTATGGTATTAGTTTGGGTACGGCAAAACAGACTTTGCCGTTCGCTTACAGCAAAGAAATGGTAAACAAACACAGAGACAGTATCAATGTGGCTATCGCCTTGCACATTGAGAAAGATCCCACGAGTCAGTTTCCATGGATTGACACGAAAATGAATGTAGCCAACTCGTACGAAAGTGCCTTTAGTCACAAATTGCTTGTGAAGATCGCGGGCAAGGTAAGAAACATGCTTACAAGAACTCGCGGCACGGCGTCCAGAGAAATTGGCGCCAGATTTAAAAGTAAGGGTTGTACAAATGGTTACGGATGGGTGCTAAGTCACTGAAGATCTGGCTCAAGAGTCTGTGGGAGTCGTTATTTCGTACTTATTGTCTCAAATTGAGTTATATTAACTTCCAATTTCTCTTTAAAGCAAAGAAATGATCCATTCAAATGAAATGCTGTATCAGTCAGATTTCAAATTCTCTATTGAGAGTAACATTAAAAAATTTGAATCAAAAATATCTTGTATTTGTAATCCTGTTTACTTAACAGTGATATAAAAGCATTAACTTTCTACGTTCATTTTAGGAGATTTAACAGATAAATATTCTTGTCGGTTAAAAACGCTGTCCGTTTTTACGTTAGAGAAACGTGTTGATTTATTTCACATTATTGCTAAATACAATAAAAAACTGAATGATTTAATCCCATACAACAAAACGAAAACAAGGAAATAATTCGCAATTCAAATATATTCCTATCACTTAGCAAGGATGTTATAAAGTTAGAATTTAGTAAGAAAATAAACACGAAGTAGTGAAGAATATAAACATATTTCAATTCTCATATATTTGAAAGAAAAAAATCTGGCAAACACATTTTCGAATGAAGCCTCTATTCACCGCCGCTTCAGCTTGCGCATGTACACCCCTTTCTGGATTTTAAGGGGAAATAACCGCGGAGTGAGGGGAAGTTGCTCGTGCCCATAGTATAATGCCTGCCTCCTCAGACGAGCAAGTAGTTCTTGCGGGCGTGGTTTGACGTGCCTGCAGAATACACTTATTTCAAAATGCCGGACTTGGCTCCTCTTCCGTCAACACTCCATTCGTACGACAAAGCATGTCTTTCGTGCTATTACATTACTTTTCTAGATTATAATAATTAATTCTATTATTTATTTTGTATTTTGGTGTCCATTTTTTTAAATGTTTTCACTGTTTGTTTGCATTTTCTTATTATTCATGAAATCAACAGATGGGAAACTGATTATTTCTGACCCAAGGGGAAACTGTTACCACATCGTGATATATTATTCGTCTTCATTGTATTCCGTTTCATTTTTTGCGGCATTAATTTAGCCACGTTTACCATGCCGACTTAACTTATACCCGTGCATGTAAGGCGTGTAATTCAAGCACCCTGCTTGGATTACACGCCTTATGCCCTTTACAAGCTGACTCTGTGAAGCTCTATCTCGAAATTTAAGTGTATTAATGTATATGACTGTACATGTAAAAGTGTGTAGGTCTCGATTTGGATGTGATTCACTCGAATGTTCTGTTATTTATATTATTTATATTCTATTTAATGTTACTAATAAGGAGAAATCAGTGGCAAACATCAGAATTGTGATCCCAAGTCCCCAGAAGATTTCATTTTCACCACGTTGAGCTACTTTGTTTTAAAATTTGAATGTATTAATGCTTTTCTGAATTTTCATGACGGAAGGAACGTTGAAAGGTTTACATTACTGACTTCAAAACGCGCCAGTCACGAATGACGAGTTGCGTAGTCTTGTGCTGCGCTCTCGCGGGTGAGTCGACTACGCAGTCATGTCTGCGCTCTGGCGGCCGGACAACAAACTGCTTGGTCGACTGGGCCTTGAGGCTTCTTACAGTCATCAGCAGTCATCCGTATAGTTTGTCATCTTTCTTATTTCTCTTTTAAAAGGATCGCGAACCATGTGTTAAGATAATGTATCAGTATGGCATAAACGACCATTCGTTGGAAACATCAGAACACACGGCGTACGACAAATTAATTTCTCCCTTAATTTTATTTTCCCTTCCAACGAAAGAAATGTACCATCACAGGGACACACACAATCCCATCACATATTTCCATCGCAACATATGAAACGTTATGAAAACGAGGAGTCCTAATTTTATAAAACCGGTTTTCGTGTTGCAGTAGAGCCTGCGTTATTTCTAACTAGGCCACAATCGAAACACATTTTACTACACTTTTTAGGACATTCTATGACATTTTTTTAGCTTTAATTCTTATGGACACCTCACTCCGAAGCATGTGGTTAGAAAGGGCAAAAGATTGGGAATTTGGGTATAAAATTAAATTGGTTATTTGATATTCTGCGTAAATCAATTGAACGGATCTGTCTTTTTGTTTAATATCTGCGTAGCAATATTAGAATGTTTAATTATGTACTGTACCAGGTCCAGGTACAAATAAAGGACTATTCGCGGTTGAATATACAGTAAGAAGCTTTTCTTTTTTTTTCGAAACGAGATTTAGAAACTACGGAACGTTTGTAGGAACTAGTATCTCATTATGGTCATTAGCCATCCGGGTGGCGGTATCCTAAAGATTAGCCCTCCTAAGGGGATTAGGGAGTGTCCGCCCAACGCCCTGTCCTTTCCGCTTCACTCAGCCCCGCCCTTCCTCTTAATACCTCCGACGTCGTAGTCATCGATTATTATTACGTAGACGGATTTGGTTCTATCTACAATCGTGCATGACATTCACTCTTATTGGATGGTTTCTTTACAGGCCAGAAATCAGTGTTCAATTTTATTAGCCGAATGTTCGAGAAGAACAAATTGCAAATAAGGCAGATGTTATAATAATATTAATTCTTAAAAGCACGTGTGTGTTCTTTCAGGTTCAAACACAAATTGCAAACCTAACGAAAGGGAACATTATTTGCGAGCCTGCATAATCTTTAAAGTTTCATAATGTTCCTGAAATGTGGATTGTGGCGTGGGAATGAGGAAATGTTGTATTAATCCAAACAAAATATGTTTGTTTAGAAACTGACTGTGGGCGTAAGTACAAAATCTTTGAGTATACGGGACACAATACAGAGCTTAAATAGAAGATATTGAACTTTCTGGAAGTATTATGTACTGCCTTACCTGCATGGTTTTAATCTTAACATATTAAAATCAAGCACGCATTAACGCCTAACGGTGTGTGTTTTTGCATTTACGGAATTAAAATGCAATTCACATTGAAACAATTTGAAGCCACCATTTTAAATGTAAGAACACCAGGGACCCTATTTAAACTCTGACAGGAAACTCTTCTGTTTATATGAGACATTTTGTGATGTGATGATGAATACACTTGATTATTTACGCATATAATTGACAATATTCTACACTGCTATTTACATTCTAGGTAAATGCCTAGAAAACTGTCGTTTTTATGTAGAATTTTCGTTGGCTGTTGTAAAGTCAGTCACGAAAGTGCATATTTAACAGGGGATCGAAAGGAAATCGATTAGCGGCAGAATGAAGGCAGGGCTTTAATCAAATATAAAGTATCTACTCATGGGAAAGAACGCCAGCAAGCAGCGTAAGAGCAGTAGAAGTAACTTAGATGATGATTTTGTTAACACAAACTCACACAGGGTAATATGCAAGTTATTATACTGTTATCCTTAAATCCTGAATTCTGCAAAGCTGGTGCAGAATTGAATCTTACATAACGTTTTACGCCAAGTTATTTTTTAGAAAGAATATATTTACTAAGGCAATTAACAATTACAGGAAGACGTGTCCTTCACTTTTGGATTGTATTAAACACATTTTTTCAAATTATAATTTGAAAATATTTATTAATTAATAATTATTAGGCTGAACAGATGGTGATTTTTTGTATTTAATTGTAATTTCACATTTAGAAAATTAAACATTTATATTTCTACAATAACTTGGTAGGGATGTCCTTATTCTCTATGAACATTTTTTATGCTTCTTGGTCTCATTTTATTCATTTTTCAATTTGGTGAGCCCAATTATTTTTTATATATTTGCGCCAAGATTTGCTTTACCATTATCTTTATTTTGTTTTTTTTTACTATTATTTATTTATTTATTTGAAAATTCTCATTAGCTTTTGTTGCAAATAAGATGAGAAACTCTTGGCTTTATAACATATAGCTCCGTAATTCGTGAATATTCTTTTTAAAAAATTGAGATACAGTAAAAAAATAAATTGTTTCGCCTGAATTTAAAACTAGTGGTACTAAAACAGCAAGTACTTTCTTGCCCATATTTTCACGCAAAATTATGCGAAAAGTACTCAAATTTTCAAAAAATTGTACATGATCTTATTTCAAAAAATCTATCTTAGGTAGTTTTGTTATAATCCACCCACCCAAAACAGACCCCAAGCGACACCGCCTAAGACTACCGCAGGCACACGATTTGCGACCGGGGTCACACGCAGTACTTCAAGCTCAGTTCTGGGAATACTAGTTTCGTAGAGCCCCCCTCCCCTCTACTGCCAGTCCTACATGACGTGCTTATCTCAAACTGTTCTTTCATTCTTTCGGGCAAATAATATATCTTTCTTGTTTCCGCATTATTAATAAGAGGACGTGAGAAGATTATTGTTTTTAGTCAACAAAGACTTTCACCTGTTTCGGCTGGTTTCGTTTGCAGGATTTCCAGTACAAACTGTTCCAGCTTGTTGACGCAAAGCGAACGCTTCTGGAATCGTTTGTTTCAAGTGCGAGTGCTGGGCCGCCCATAGAGAGAAAGGGGAGAGAAGTGCAGGGGGAAAGTTGCCCCGGCGATGTTCAGAACATTTTCTGGGACACGATCCTCGGTGTAAGGGTTAGCGTATCGGATTCCGGACTAGCGTACCATGTTGGTGGGTTCAAACCCAATCGAAGCCGTGGATTTTCAAGGGCGAAAAAATGCTTCCTTCGTACAGGAAGTAAAGCCGGATGTCCCATGTTAGTAGATTTATTTGCATGTAAAAGATCCTCAAGCCCAAACGACGCCTTTGTGCTAAATTCACATCGCATGTTTCTCGACCAAGAAATACCTCCTTTCTTCGCTAGTGGGTGAAACGAGTGCAGCGATATTCGCGTGGTCAGACGGAAGAGCATGCCTCATGGCCCGAGTCTCGCCACGTAAAATAAGGCATAAATACAATTCAATACAACTCATTGGGAAGAATATGTCATTCTCCAAATTGCTACCCCAAGACAAGATATGCTTACGGAGCCTCACCATACACAAGAACTATTATATGCGCGTGAGCTCCGAATGAAACGGGCGAAACACGGGGAGTATAAGAAGGGGGCAGATTAATCGCTACACATTTATAAAATTCCGTAGAGAAATTGATCTAATATGACTCCATTTTATTATAGGCATACTCAGACTAAAACACGAAGTAACTACGAAATAAAAACATATTCTAAAATAAGAATGAAACCACTAATATATTAAGTTGTTTTAGGTTGAACAACGTACAGGTTGCCAAAGACTTGAAGAGGCTCTTACCGAACACTTACCGAAAGTGTCAAGTTAAAATGAGAGTAAATCCGAAAGTGAATATATTTACGGTATTTTCAAAAAATTCGGGTATTCACGGCTCTCTTGGGAGAAAACTATACATTCAACTCGTTACGCTAATGACAGTCCTTAACACAACGGAAAGTTATTTCATAAGCTTCTGCCTCTTTGCGTTAGGACCGGCTCTGAAAACCGGCAGAGAGCTGGCGTGGAAAACGAGAAGCTTCTTTCAAAACAAGCCTGTCCTCGTGCGTCACCTTGAGGACAGGAGGCAGGCAAGGGCCCTCCAACAGGATGCAACGACTCGCGTTGGCGGAAAAAAAGCGTTGGTGGAAAATGGGGAGCGAACCAGCGGAAGGCAGCTCAGAGCCAGTGATGTTGTTTTTTCTATAACATTACTACATGGGAGGGCGGTGATTTTTTTTTAGTAAAAGAAATTTCATAAGAGGGGTAAAATGAGAGAAAGTGTAAAGACAAGAATTGTTATTATATGAGAAAATATTGAATTGTTGCTATGATTTGGAAAGTTTTAACATGTTGATATGAGTACAGCATATCAATTAAAGAATAGTTTCAAGATAATCGTAAGATGTATTAGGTAAAGCAGAGGTTAAATTTTTTTGGAAAAAGGAGTGGGTGGTGTTAGTTTGGACTGGGAGGGGAAAAGAATGAAGGAGAAGGTTATGTAAGTAGAGTATACATTTAAAATCAAGGCTACTGAAAAATTCTGGAATAATTTTGTACGTGGTTGGGGAAGTAAGATGATAATTAGGATGTAAAGGAAAATGTTATGAAGGCAAGAGGATTGTTAATAAGTGAAAAAGTGTATTTCTTATGTATTAAGCGTAAGTATATTGCTATTGACACACTTTAGATTGCATTTTGTACTTGATTAGGGAAGTAAGTAAGTTGATGGTAGTGGGATAAACGAAATGTTATGAAGGCATGAGAAGGATTGTAAAAAAAGTACATAAGTGTATTAACTGTAGGGTAGAAGGTTAAGTTATGGAATCATGCAAAATAGGAGATGAATGGAGTAAGGGCTGTGGGAGTTAGAGAAGGGAAAAAAAGAAAAAGTAAATAATTTATCTATTAAATGTGAATGATGCGGAAATTTCTAAAAAAGGTGCGAATCCATAATGTTTACTCTAAAGGAGGTATGGTTTAAAATATATTGAACTGAACTGCACTAAACTAATTTCATTATAAAAATATGAATAAGTGCATTCAATAATTTTTTGTGGCGTTATTTATTAATGTTGAGATTCAAAGATTAGAAAAAGCAAGTGGCGTTGGAGAAGGCAAGTAGAAGACAATGAATCATATTGAACAACCTTGAAATCTAGAGTTTCTTTGAGTCTCATACACAAGATATTTTTGAGATATATTTTAAGGGTTGAATAAATGGATAACTGACTAAATAAACTAACAGTGGATTAAATAAATGGATAAAGCATTAATAAACCCAAAAAGAATTAAATAAACCTTTGCCGGATTAAATAAACATATCAAGGGGACTTTCCTACGTTCACATTCTCGAAAAAAACTGCAATACATTAAAGGGGAAGAGATAATTCGTCGAAGTGAATAATATATTCCAAAGGTTTCCCTTGTTTATAAAAGAAACCTGCATATTATTACTCGATTGACAGACTTGTGGCAATGACAAGATAAGCCACACTAACCATATCTTCCGCTTCTTGTAAATGATAATATCTCTATTTTGGAAAATTGTGACTTATCTTTTTTTCTATATTTACGTCTTCATCAAATTTATGAAGGGCATTGGGGCGGTAACAAAATGACACTTCACGACCAGATTCAAGGGTTTATCATTCACGAATGGCGAGGAGATTGGTGTGGGTAGTGTGCCTTTATCTTTTTACAGCCCCCAAGCCCGTCAATTTATTTTGTTTCTAACTTGTCTTCATCAAAGAGTTAAGCCCTTTTCTACCCCTCCCCTTCATCTGTCCGCCTCTGGAAGCTCCCGCCCGCCCCTTTCATCCATTCGGCCACACCACAGTTTCCAAGGCCGCCGCAAATGGCGCGTCTGTTGCTTTAGCGGCACGGCGCGGTTGCTCGCAGACTCAAGCTGCCCGGAAAAATACACAGCCTAAATTTAGACGCTGACACGGGAACTCCCGAGCATAATTTCTCGTACTAACGCTAACAGAGGAGCAGACGCGCGCAACAAAACGGGATTACGGTTTGAAAATGATTAGGACACTCGTCAGAAGTTCGGTCATATTATATCCTGGAGGGAGATTAACGTGTGTCATTATAGGGATCAGCTTTCCGGCTGTATCCCTTGGTAAGACAAGGTTGTTAAGCCTTCACTTATGAAATATGAGGCGTTAGGATGATGATGAGGGATGAAGAGACAATCACATTATTATTATTATTATTATTATTATTATTATTATTATTATTATTATTATTAAGTGTTATTTCAACCAAATTTGGTTCAAGTTTAAAACGGCTACTCCCAGTCAAAAGTTTTTCTTTAAATGTTTTGCTCGAAGAGAATAAAGTAGACGTTATAACAAATTAACTTAAACTTGTTTTTTGACACGTCGTGTCCGTTGATATCCCTAACCAACGGTGTAGTACAATCGATCAGAGCGTTGATCGGTATCTGTGCGTTCAAATTCAACTCCCAGCCCTGGCAAAGGTTTCTGCTGGATGAAAACATTTGCAGAGGCATGTGTTAGGTAGTGTACCCCTAAGTGAAGTAAAATTTTTTGAGTGTGATAATACAAGCAATAGAGTTCCAATATGTCAAATGTTCTTACCAGTTCAACATATATTACAATAGTAGTTAACCGTTACAAATAATCCTAGATTGGATGTGCTGTTGTCGCACCACTAATTTTCCATTCTATCAAAACTCCCTAGGGCTGCGTACCTAGTAGTCTACGTTCAAAGAGAATTTTGCCTGCTAACATTTTACAAAAAAACATTGGAGGATAAAAAGGTTGGTTATAGTGCATGTGAAGTTAATTTTCTAGTAATTGTAACTTTGAATTGACCAATGAAACATGTGGATCTGTGTCAGGTTCATGGAAAACCTATAATTTAACAAATTGAACATACATTTCGTTAATACAATTTTCTTAACAATAAAACATATTCCTGCATAACTTTGTATCTTCATGCTAGTATTTCATTTATAAACCAATAGGTGAGGAGATTGATTGTTTATAACTAATCCGTTATGAAATTTGGCTCAAATTTTAAATTAGCTACCGCCGTTGGACGTCTCAGAGCAATTCATGGTTTTAAATAAACCATGAATTGCCCAAGAATAAACCATGAATATTTTGAAATCATTCAGGATTGTCATTCAGAAGGTCGTGAGTTTTCTACTAAAGCAAAGTTTGTAAATTTTTCTTTAAATGATCAATAGTGTAGTACCTTAGATGAATTGTCATTTTCTCGTAGTATAGTACAAACACTAAGTAGTAATAACATAATAAATGAGTCGTTACAATGAAAATCTGCTGTCATTTGTCCATTGCGTCATTTCGGCGTGCTAGTGGAAATCGATTGAAAGCTGTCGCCTGTCGTGAGCAAGCGTGTGAGAGATCTCCGATCGCGCGATTAGGCAAGTGGGCACGCGCTTGGTCGAGTGAGAAGATAGCGAGTTGTTTGTTGTTTTTTTTGGTGCAAATATCAACGAGTTCTTTAAAATGCGAAGCTCAAAGACAGTTTTTAACCCACATTTTGACGAGCCTCTAGATTTGTTTTATTCCCAGGAGGTCGTGAGACCCTCCAACATTCGCTAACTCCTTGTGTGTGCTTCGTGCAACTGCACCTTACGACCTCGTTTGCAACTAATCCCTTTTCTCTTGTTACCTGAGAAGGCAATTAGCTCGACTCTATCCCGTTTCGTTCATCGCGTGTTTCGGAAGTAAATGATAGTTGAGCAGCGCATATAGATGTTATCACGTACCCCAAACACAGGTGACCATATCAGAATCTACAGAATTGTGTCAGCTAGATGAGATGATGCTCGCGAAAGGTGATTTCATGTTTGTTTTCACCCAAATTTTAAGCTGTGTTTTCAGAGTGTTGGCAGTGCTCTAAAAGGGCATTGTTTCTCGAAGAGACAGAAGTGGATGAATTATATTCTGTCAATGTGATTCTAAGCAGAATGCAGCGGGAAACGTTGAAATCAATCCTCATATTAAAGAGGACAACAGAACAAGATGCAGTGGGGCTCTACCTTTTTGGGGAGGTAGGTTTGGCTGAGGAAGAGATGACTGCGGGATACAGTTGATATACACTGGCTCTCCGATGCCCATTTAGGGAGCCGTAAAAGACGTTGTGGGAATGTGATACAGGTGAGAAGAGTGGGGGTGCACTCTAAATGTCGGTGCAGATGGATTACACGAGACTGCGCGCGACGTGGAGAAGACTTCAGGGCGTCATACGCCCCCGCGCGTTTCGTCGTCCGACAAGAATTCGTTGTATGAGGCAGGGATAGATTTAGGTATAGAAGCTCCCCCCCACCTCGCGGCACAAATTAAGTGTTTGGGGACTCCATCGGGGGGAAAATCCTCCGGATTAACTACTTTCAACAAGATTAATTACTATAATATAATATTTTTGTAAAAATAGAAATGAAAATTAACAAATGGCCTATAGAATTGAACATAGACTATATTTTATATAAAAGCATTTTTAATTTCTTGTCTACAAATAGAACTAATGAGATATATCAAATATTTTAAAAATAACTTAATTTTTATGTCTAACATTTTTAATGCAGTAGGCTATTTCATTAACAGTTTTTAGAGACACATTGTGTGACGTTATTTTAAATATTTTAAGATTTTTACCAGAAATCGGATACCCCATTGCCCCAAAATATTCACGGTGTGCATATGGGGAGTAAATCCAACGCACATGTAATTGGTCTTTTAATTGCATTATTTATCCAAAGTTTGTCTTTCTGAATTTCACTATCATTCTCATTGTGTAAAACACATTGAAAAACGCGAATTCTTTGTCAGACACATGCTCTTTTCCTCGCCTGTCTCATTTAAATGTGGAAGACTATTCGGCGTGGGAGAACACCGGGCAGCGTTCGTTCTGAGAACTGTGCCACTCGCCACTAATCGATCCGGACGGATTACTGCAGCCGCTTTTCCTTTCCTAGCGCTGAAATTTTCACGGCCTGACGGCGGCGGCGGCGGCGGCAGCGGGCACGCGACCCGTGCATCCCCGCAGTAAAGGAGGAATTGATATCAGCCCACTCTCCCTGCATTCGAAACGCCACTCTTCCGTCCGAAGCCCAACTTCTGTCCTTCCGCACGGTAAAACCACGGTCTCTTCTATGGAGGACGTCTGAAAGCGGGAGACCTCTCTTTCTGTGAGACCGGCTGAGGTAGCTCAGATGTTATGTTGTCACTGCAGTGCTTCTGTCCGGGAGGACGTAGAGTTTCAGTCCCAACGGTAGCAGAATTAGCTACTTAGCTAGGTCGAGCTCAGCCTCTGTAGGGTGGAGAATTCTAGCGGTCGGCTGCTCTGATCGGTAGTTTTTGCGTGGATTTTCCGATCAATAGAAGGCGAATGCCGGAGCAATACCCTAACAAAACGCCCAAAGGCCGCACGTGATTTTTCCTGTCTCTTATTTTGTCCTATTCTCGCTTCTCCCTTACACACACATTATACAATGCGATACTTGCCCTTGATTTTTAGGCAACTTCCTATGTCCAGATGTTTGGCAGGTCACGTTCTGACGCAGTCAAAGATATTTCTCGTACCTGCTGAACATCTGTGCATACGACGAGGTTGCCTACAAATCAGGGTCAAATATCACAATAATAAATGCATAAATCTTCTGAAAGTGCTCTCCCTCTTTTCCTTTCTGAATCCGCCTTTGCGCTTTGCTTTGAGCATGCATGTGTGTTGGTGCTCAACTCATAGGAATGGCAACATTATTCAACATCAAGTTCGAACCATCTACAGTATTTAGGCTTGATGCCCGTAGCGAGTAAACAAGTTTTAGAATTAGTAAATGGAGCAAGTGGCGTCACACTTATTTCGCAACTTCGTTGGGAAACTGCGTGGATTTACCGTCAGTTACTGGAACCCAGGCGCTTTAGAAACTGTAGATGAAAAGCTGAATTTTCAAGAACCCGAATTGCGGATGTAAATGATGAAATTTGAAGCAGACTTTTTATTTGACTAACAGAAACAGGGGCCACAATATTTACACGATCAATTGTCTTCCATATTACTGTATTTCGGCATTTCTTCGAACTGGCGTCCCACACAAAAGGAAATCTTGTTTATCCATCTGACATAATCTCAGTTTCAACAGCGTTGTTGACA
Organism: Gryllus bimaculatus; assembly: GCA_017312745.1. NCBI lineage: Eukaryota > Metazoa > Arthropoda > Insecta > Orthoptera > Gryllidae > Gryllus > Gryllus bimaculatus. Next base: position 13,838,114 of record BOPP01000012.1, read on the forward strand.
TGTTTCTATTCTTCGATTACTAAAGTCGCTTTTGTCACTATGGAAAGTGTTACATCTAGTTACATTTCATAGGCACTCACCATCACAATTGCGAAAGGACATTACAAATTCCGATAGCTCATGGCTCTTATTTTCCAAATGACTAAGTTTCCTGCGACCCTACATATCATGTCATAAAAGATAATAAGGTCTAGTTTGCCCATGGAATAACGATTACCATTCACAACGTTATCTTGACTGTAGTCTGGTAATATGGCGATGAAAATTATGCAAATCCATTATGTATGAATATTATGACATATTATGAATATTATGACAGAACGCAGTAAAATACAATTCTTGTGTGGCTATTGAAGTTTTATAATAGTAAATTAAACTATGAGAATGCTCTTATAAAAATATGACCAATAATGAATTTGTAGCAAAATTGTTCCAATTATTTAAAAATATTAGTTTTTTCATAGTTATATTATTCTAATATGCTTGGAAATATTAGGTTGTAGGATATCTTTGTGGGTGTTATTTGTACTTATTTCCATACATTGATTAAGTATATCTTCTTCAAAACTAAAACAACGCAAAAATAAAGTAAATGATGATCTTCAAAAGGGAGTATTCAATTGACACCAAACGATTGATGGAAAACAATTAAACGTCAACTAACCACTCGTGATCATATATTTAATACATGTGATTAAAATATATAGACATAAACATGGTATTGCGACGTTTGTAATAGCAATATAGAAATGGAAGATTATAATATTGAAGTGAAACAGAAGCAATTATATCAAACCATAAAGAGGGTCTTGTATTGTTTCAATGTTAATGAAGACTTTGTTGGTAGTATGCACAAACCTTCGGGTATTTCTAAGCAAACATATACCATCACATTAGAGATTAAATATGGTTTAAAACGGTATATAATACGTTTCAAATATTTGCTACTTTCGATTTAATCGATTAACCAGTTTTTGAAAATTATATTACAGCTTTTATAATTTCGAAGTTGTGATGAATTCATTAGTTGAGATGAAAAAGTGATATTTTTGGAGTTTCTCAGTTAATGCACTACCAACAACAACTACAACAACAATAATAACAATAATAATAATTAATAATAATAAATAATAATAATACATAAAATCTATTATTATTATTTCTCATGTATCAATTTTATTCCCTTGAAAGTTTGTTACCCATATTTTGCAGCCTATAGATGCCATTTTCCAATTTGTCCAGTCTTTCGTTTTATGTAATTATTGTACTTTTTAGAAAAAATGGTTGTATAAAACTAAATTCAAAGCAGACATTTTTCCAGCTTTCTGATTTCATTGGTAAATCTATGTTCATGTACAAGTAAAATGATAAATGCAAGGGAATCAAAGATTGAAATAGTGCATTTGCACGTATACTAAATGCCTTTTTTTCAGTACTCATAAATTTCAGTCATAAATTAAATGGTGGTAGCCAGATATCTTGTGACTAGGAAATAAACAACCACAAAAATAACAGTTTGAATATTTATTAAAACATCCCAAAGTTAACTTTCGGGAAACACTTTTTTCATCTTCAGTGGGTCTATAACATACTTTCCAGACTATATATTATTTTCTTATTTTTCTTTCTCCGTGTTATTGACCTACCGAAGGAGGAAACGTATTTCCAAAAAGTTAACTTTGGAATATTTGAATTAATATTAAAAATTTTATTGTTGTGGTTGATTATTTCCGATTCACATTACCATTCTGAAGTACTTGCTCATCAACTCTAGAATGGAATTGTGGCGGGCATGGTAGGGTTGGCGCAGAGACACTCACCAACGATTTTGTCGTCAAGCGCGTGGAGGATCGGATACCAGTCCTTGGAGGTGTAGTCCATGGCCGGCAGCTGGCCATTGTACTCCTTGGGCAGGAAAGCGGGATCCAGGTGTTTGTGCAGCGATTCCATCTTCTTGCCGTGAAAGAACATCTGCGCAGAGCCAACCATCGTCAACATTCCATTGGAAATTCTGAATCCTTGGAATATTAGCTCTGGAATTTTTGCTTAGTTTAAATATTGAGATTGTTATCAAATCGAAAGATCGGAATTTGAAATTCCATTGTTTGTTCTATCAATCATTATTTTTGAAGCGTCAGGCGAAGACGGTCACCAAGGGAACTTGAATGTAATTGGTAATCTTGGACGGTCTCTGTTATATTCAAACGCCCATTGTTTTGTGATAAAAAACAAGCAATATTTACAAGGGAAGAAGACGCTTCGAAATTAGTTATGAGAAGGGGGCAGAAATGGAAAAGTTTGCTGACGCCACCCACTTACCCTGCTCTTGAGCTTCTCACGAATGAAGGGCTTGAACATGGCGAACACCATGTTGAAGAGGAAGGGCTGGTTCACGATGTGCACCTCCTTCAGACGCAAGGGCATCGCGTCCTGCAACGAAAGGCATCAGCCGTCAGACCACAGAAACAAGGGAATCATAACCACATGTATATGACTTTGTTAAAGTGCCAGCATGATTGAATATTGAGACTACTGTTCTTTGAATGGAATTCGAGACCACTCGAGCAGACAGAGTTCTTGACTATTGCTTTTGGAAAATCACTGAAGGAGGCTTTTCAGAACTGAAGAATTAAACAATTTAACAATTTCATCCTTAATAGAAATTTCGTAAACAGAAAATTTGTTCCATTACTTTTCGTACCTACGATAACTTAAAAAATATCACGTCGAATCTGATCAAAAAGATATCATCAATTTACAAGAGAAGTGGCAATCCAAAATTCACTTTTCAACGCCAACATAACCTGTTGGGGAAGATAAATTATTCTGACTTCTTCATTTTTCAGTTACGCTGTGCTAGTTTGGAACACTTGTTTGTAATAAAAAAAGTGCACAAACACATTTTATTGGTAGTAAAAAGTTCATAAAAATAATTTATAAGACAGCCGGTTGTAATAATAGATTTCAAGTTTCATTGAGATTGATGCAGGCGCTACAGAGTTATGCTGAAACACACGCACATGCAGTCATATCCATTTTGATTAGTTTGAGTCGCAACCCTCGGGCGTCGCTCGTGCGATTGCTCACCTGGATGAAGGTGAGCAGCCGCATGGAGAAGGCGGGCGTGAACGCCGTCACTTGCTTCATGGAGAGGTCGAGGAAGTCCATCACCACCACTACGCCGGCCACCTGCGTCTCCGGTTCCTGCATGGCGCCCTGGTGGATGAGGTAGAACAGCCGGAAGATCTGGTCGGACGTCACGGACTTGGTGTCCCAGGTTCCTGCGGGCGACATCAGGCAACGTTCGTCAAGGGAACCAACAGCATCTTCCGCCTGTACTTTCAGCGAGGTTCGCCATTATGTGTATTATGAAAAACATGAGCTGAAGAAAATCCCATGAAGATGGAAAATAACGGACAAAGAAATAGACCAGCTCCAGGAGAATAAAACGGATGGATATGATCCTTAGTCAAACCAAGGGGGCGACTTCATTTCGAGTGTGTCAATACGAGTAACATTGAAATAAAACACGTTTCCAAATTCAGATGTTGAAAATTCCCTGTGATCATAAAAACGCCCGCCGCCCTCCAATGCAATGTTCATCGTGTTTAAGTGTAACATAAGAATGCGCCTTCGTGGTATGTTGGTTGCTTGTTCATTTATCAATACCTCGGTGACTCCCTCAATCAAATATCGAAATTGATGTACCCGAATGTAAGCAGATACCATATGAATGATTTCAAAAGTGATAATTGCGTTAAATGTTTCATATTCCTACTATGATGATAGTTTTATACAATTTACGATAAATCGGCACGAAGTCGGGTAGGTGTGCTACTGCTTGATAGGGAATTACCTCGTAAGACTGGACCAAACATATTTAAGGCAAAAAAATAGAGATTCCCAGATTACTCTGTAAATAAAATAGCAGGCGGACTTGCAACATGCAGCACAGATATGCAGCACACGTTATTCCACAAATCTGAAGCAATGCGCCCTTGGCCATTCACACCAGGTTTGTGCGTCTCAAAGACAAAAAAATTATTATCCTAATGTCCTAATCTAAAAATAAATTCTTTCGGAACGTTCTGCATATTTTTTTGTAGTTCTATTAACAAAGAAAAAACATCCACTCTTTTCTTACAACAATGCGTAAATAAAGGAGCGCTAGACCCCAAACTTGATCAAGGCCATCATATTGGTTTTGAAGTAGTTGAAAAGTGAAGCTGCCGCATTTACTTCTTAGATCATGAAATCCGATCAAATGGTGTGTGGACGGAAAGAAATAAAATTCCTTTCGAAAACATGTAAGAAGTTTAAATGTTCCTCTCGTTTTTATGGTATGTTTACAATAATGGGAAATTAATAACTGTATCTTCTCCTGATTACTTTCTGAAGTGGCATAAGATGTTGTATGAACAGCGTATGAACGACATACGTATACAAGTTGTTTCCTAATTCTGGTTGTTGCCATGATGTGAATCGTATTCGATAAACGAAAGTTCTTAATGTTGATACCACAAAATAACAAAAGCAATTGTTATGACAGTCATAGTTTCGAATAATAATTTGCAGTAATCTAATTACAATATAATTATATGGAACAAGAAATTAAGTATCATCTACAATATTAATAATAGATTGTGTTTTATGTATAACTAATTGATTTAAAAAAATGTATTTCGTTATAGGATCCACTTTCTTGTGCCAACCATAGTATACAAACATTATTTATTTTACTGTTATTGTTGGACAATACTAATATTATGTTCATTTAATACATTTAGCCTATTAAATAATTATAACTATTCATTTGATTTAACAGCTGACCCTCTTCATTTCTTTTTGAATTTGTCAGATTCCTGCAGTTTCCATCCCTTTTTTCGAAGGCGCTGGAGTGGGGTGAGGATGGGGGTGGGGGTGAGGGTGAGGAGGTACCTCCGACGTTGACGAAGAGGACGCGGCGGCCCTTCTGGTCGCGGCCCGCCATCACGTTGACCACGTTGTGCTCCGTGAGGACCACCTTTTCGGTCTCCGCGCGCAGCCCGCCCAGCAGCCAGTCGTTCTTGTCCTTGAAGTCCGCCACTCGCTGCATCTGTGCACACAAACAAACGCCTTCAGTCTAGGGATGAGCCATTGACGCTGAGGTTTTCTAAAACATCGATTGTTTTTAGTAGCATTCTCTCTACATATGTTAAGAATAGTTGACAATATTTGACATGTACGAAATCGGCGACACAAGATCCTGCAAGTGTGATATTGCTGAATGGTGGGAATTGCATTTCAATCCTGCGAGCAACAGATTCAAGTCAAAAATATAACTTTGTACATAATAATTTGGGGAACAGATTGTTGCAACACACATTATAATCGTGGATATCTTGGTAATGATGTACCCGAGGCCCTGAAAACTAGGATTGTTTGTCCATGAAACGACACTACTTTTGAATGATAGTCGGCCGTAACATCCTTTGGTTCGCGTTATTAAAAAGACTTTTCTACAAATTTCTGATTTTAGATTTCCAATACTTAAACACGTATTCACAGACCATTTCAATGGTTATTGAGGTTTCAATTTCGAATGATTTCGGAAGACGGTATACGAAATTTGCCCAAAGATATGTTTTGGGAAAGCGAGAAGCAGGGAAACAAGTCAAACACTCGGTTTTTAGATCTAGTTGAATTTTAGGGAAGTGAATTATATATTATAAGTATTTAAATAAATTCAATTTTAATAAAATGAAATAGAAAATTACAATCATCTTTTTAAATATTTTTATGCGAGGTGTTGTTCACAGTTGAATTTCACATAATCAATTTTAGTGTAATGCACGTACGTGTGTTTAAGGTGAGAGAATTGGAAAAATAAAAGGAAAAATTTCGAACGGTCCGTGACCAGTTTATTAGGGCACTGCTCCAGTATTCGCATAGTATTGATCGGTGAAACCACGGTCAACTGCCTCTCGGACAGCTGTTCTGTAAAGTTCTCCTCGAGACAGCGGCTAAATTCGATCTAAGCCACCTCAGCCCGTAGGTATTGAAAGGAGAATCCTCGGAAAACTGCCAGAGCAGAGCAGATCTCTAGATCGCAGATTCTCCTGCAGTCTGCGGCTGGTTTCGACCTTTCTGTGTAGCTAGTGTCGAAAAGCCTGCCTCCGTCGTGACACAAACCGTAGGATCTCCCGGCCAGAGGCATTGCAATGACATCAGTCGATGCCCTGAGTCACCTCAGCTGGTAGGTATTGAGGGGAAAAGGCGCGGAAAACTGCCAATTAGAGCAGCCGGCCGCTAGAATTCTCCTCCAGTCAGCAGCTGAATTCGACGTAGCTATCTACATAGTGTGGAGCGTCTTGCCACCATCGGTACTTAAATCCTAGGACCGCCCGGTGAGAGCCACTGCAGGAGAACACTTAAGAGGCAGGTCCCGGTGAACAAGCTGTAGACTTTATTTTCCTATAGTGGCCGATGACATTAGGTCATCGTTATAAAATAGACATTTCCTACCTTATAAAATGAATCTTTTTAACACTGGTAAGTACATTTCCGAAGCCAGAGTCCCGTTGAGAAGGATGTTCGCGAATTAACTCAAAATATTCACTTTTATAGAACAGGAGGAGTTACAATGACGTAATGGCATCGGCCACTATCGAAAAATCGAAGTACAGTAGGTCGTGGAGCAAAGAAACCAGTCCGGAGGTTTTGAAGTGGAGAGTCAGTAGGTAGGCGTTCAAGCACGCGCAACGCGCAGGCCACAAGCGAGGTCATGAGATAACCACGCCCCCACGCCCCACTTGTCTCCTCATTTCACTCCAGTTGAACTCCGCCGGAGTAGCTTACTGTAGGTCACTGCTCTGTGACAAAACATGTTACGTAAGTCACGTGCCCTCGTTCTAAAGATAAACGTTTTATCTCAACAGCTACCGCGACCGAGTATATAAAAACTGTTCTGAATTTGTTGGCCACAGATCATCAAATCGATAATCGTGATACCGATAAGGATAACGAAATTTCACTCTTATCAAACGCTCTTCTCGCGTTCGTCAACAATGTTTGCGGTTACTTCACTTCGCTTACAGTGAAAACTGTAAACAAGCTACCTGAACACAAGTTACTGTTCTATGGAATTTTCCTCTACTCGGCTGCCACCTTAGTGAATACCCGTATATTATAGAGCTTAGTATGTCACAATTACGAGATCGCATGTCGTCTCCTGCGCATTTCCGCTCCGCACAAAACTTTTGTGATTGCCTTGAAGTTGTCTCAAGGACGAGGTCAAAATGTTAATAAATGTTTTTTTGTAGAGACTGTTGATAAGCAGAATAGCTTTTCCATTCTCATCCTTATGAATTATAATCCATCTTTCAAAAGCTAATTTAAAGTTCAAACAATATAGTTCGATAAAATGGAAAAACATTCGGTGGTATTGATGATATCACAATATTCCTCAAAGTTACTTTTCATAACGAACACTGAAATATATCCAGATTTGTCGAATTATTTGCGCTGGAGGAAACCATTATAAGTTTAACGTATTATTTTTGCAAACGTACTTCTAAGCGCGAAATGAAAGAATTCTTTGAAAACGTGTGTGTCTTATGTATGTATAGTTAGTTATATCGATTTATCAGGGCTTTCGATCCAAACACCATTCAAAAATGTTACAAATTGTTTTGATGAAATGTGATAGAATGTGGCAGTAAAAATACCTCAGACGACGTCGCGGTTCGTGATCTGTGCAAGCAAAAGAGAAACTTCACCAAACTTCATCATTTCTGTATTATTTGTTAACAGGTGCTTAATATACTTGCTCAACTAGTGAAAATTTAGTGCATTTAAGCTCGATTACACATATTTTTACGGCTACCAACATATTACTTCCCTAGAGATCGCCTACTTGACACACATGCCGGTACCAAACAGCAAAACTATTTGCGCGGTCTGGACTTTGATTTCGATGGCGAATGTATTCGAGTTCATCCTGGAAAGCACCACACTGCACGATGGTTCGGCCGCCACGCCGATTGGGAATATCTATTTTGAGGATAATCCATTAAAAAAACGTTTTCCGTCCTCCAAAACCGTCTATTTCCATCAGTACATACAAAAACTGAAAATGAAAAGAAAACGACGTAAATACGTGTAGATAGTATAGGAGCACACTGCCTGGATCTAACATATCCGTCTCCTCTTTCTCAAATTTTAATATAATTGTAATATAATTTTTTTTTATTAAAATGTGTCTCCTAGACCTCGCTTGTCGAAAGTTCGTGCCCGCCGAGATCGCTCGCTGTTTGCGAGGGCAACACTAGCAGTAGCTAGGCACCCAAGCGCCTGCCTATTATATTCCGTGCCCTTTTCCGTGAACGCAATGGCGGATATCTGGGTGGGGGACTTCGCGATCGGCGTGAACAATACGGTTACGAAAAGAACGAATGTTTGTACACAATTTAATATTTAGGAGGTAGAATTATTTCTATTTTCATTACTGCACAAAGACGACAAACATTATTTCATTTTAAATTTATTTACAAGTACATCAAAACATGGTTTTAGGTTACTGGCTGCTGCACTGATTTTAATGTATCATGAGACATGATATGTAACTATTTTCATTAACGTTCTTAAATTCACCTGAATGGTAGGCAATTTATCCTATGTTAGTATTTGGTAGGTACACGAAGTCTCTTTGGCTGTCAGAGATCATCCACCCCCTCGAACCCAGTGGTAGACCTATCACCTATCAGGAAAGCAATACTCGAATTTTGCATTTGTATAACTTTGTTATGTCAGGTTTCCCACCACCTGTTCAATGGGAAAAAGAAATCATCTTCGAGCCTCCTTCATTCCTTGAAAGTTTGTAACTTTTATTCTGAGACCTGAATAATTATTTGATATTATGATCTCTTTTAAATAGGCAGTTCTATTTAGATTTACAACACATGCACAAATTGCGAGGATTACTAAGCAGATTACAACAGCTTAATGTACCTCATCGTTAATTTTATTACCAATTATATTATTTTATTTTACTGGTGACCTGCAGCAATAAAAATTATGCTGTCTAATGTGTGTAAAGTCAGACACTGGTGCATCAAAAAAGCTGCTTCGACCTTTCTGCAATCAGCATTTTTTGCAGCTGAATGCCTCAATATTTCAAGTCCACTAGGCTAGCAAGCCATCATGCAAATAAACGAAAGCTTGGATGGACATTTAAGGAAGGAAAGATACTGAAGACAACTCAAATAATAATACACATTATAAACGTATAACATTGTATACGATGGGCCACATAAGTTAGTCTCAAGAAATATCTTCGAAACTTCGATGTATCGAGAAGCGATTTGCGACAAGTTATTGAAGGTGATCAGGGAAATAACATGCTTCATTTTCTTGTTTGAAATACTTTTAATTTTAGAGATATTGTCATAACTTCGATTTTTTAAATAGAAATATATATTTCTTCATCCCAATTCTAGGTTTTCGAAGAAGCAAATACAATAATATAAGTAATAATAATATTCGGAAAGAAACTTTAAAAATTGCGTTTTAATGTGAGCACTGAGAAATGTGCGATTTTTATAATAAAATATTTGCGTTTTTCAATCAAAATGAAACTGGTTGAGTGTTTTTTTCAGTATCTATGAACATATTTAAAAATCATTGACACCACATCCAGGGCCAGAGGCTGCTAACTTTTCGTCAATTTGTATATATTTCAAAGTAGTAATGCAAATGTTATTAGATGATTGGGAGAAAAAGAAGTGATAATGACTAACCATTGAAATATCGATGTGAATGTATAAGACAATGACCTGTTCACTAAAATGTTTCTGGGGATTGTATGGGCCAATGAACCATCAACGGTGGGAAAACAACTTATTGTGACACACTGATCACAATATCCTATAAGCATATGAAAGAAGACATTGTGTTGCTTCGTGCAGGAAAAAAATACTTCTTTCACGTAATGACGGGCGAAATGCAACTTGAGTATTACTCACGTAGGGTAAATACCCGCCTAATGACCAATGAATAATGATTAAGAATTGAAGTACTGAACTGAATAAAATATTTGAGAAAATTACGAAGCAGTCTACATGTAAAAATCAATTCGAGGTAATAAGAAAAATATATAATTCACTAAGAATATTCAGTGTTATGTTCTCATTTTTCTCTAAATTTAGGTGCACTTCTCACGTAGTAGATGTGAGAAAGCAAAAAGAATAATAAATGGTACGTTTACTTTAAATAGTACTCCATCTTTTACTATAATTTATTAATCCATAATAAATGGCGCGTCCAGTAATATTTTCGTCGGACGCCGTCCGTTAAGAGCGGCTTCCATTTCTCAGTCATAATTATATAACAGTACAGAGTTACGAAAACTAATCTCCTTTGCTCTAGCCCCGCATTTCTGGGGATACGCAAACGGGCACTCTCTCCTTGTGTAACACGTCTTTGCCCGAAGACGCCGAAGCGGCAGCGATAAGGTTTTTTGAAGTTCGGAAAAAAAGCGGCTCTGGCTGCGTGGCGGGGCGGACGGGACGGACTCGCGCCGGCCTGTCGGGGAGAGGGTGGGCACCGTGACCACGCGACCCGGACTGTGACCACCGAGCCAGAAGGATCGGCGCTTCGCCTTCGGACCTCCGGCTCTGCGCAGCCACACGGACACTGCTATCTGGTGATTATAGGGCCACGCCGTTGGGAAACGTCTACAGAGATAGTGTGGGCATTGTCTCGAAAGAACTCGAATCTCGGCAAATGCTCGTATCGGTCGTTCGTGTCCGACCGATGGGGTCTAGGTTTGCTCATCGTAATATAATGAACATATTGTAAGGCATGTTAGCTTTTCAGTTCGTGATTTGAACGAATCCCTCCACAACTGCTACATTGGCTTGTAATCCGTTAATTTTCATTGCGTGATGTTCATTTCACACGCAGCGTATGGAAACTGCAGAGTATTTAACAGTGTATAAAAAGAAAGAAAGAAAAGAAGAGAAAAGTTTTGGAAATTTTAATTCATTGAAAAAAATATTTTTTATTGTAATTTGTAAATACAACATTATTCTTTGGTATTTCGGCCAATAAAAGTCAATTTTAACAAGAAACAAAATATTCATCGAGGAGCGCAAATCAAATACTAATGTTGTTGCTTGTAAAACAACTTGTGGAGACTAATTTACCAATAAGATACCGACCAGCAGCGGCAAGGCGTTGCATTTTTACCTAGCCAGCACAAGATTTGTCGAATATCCGACTTTAGCTTTCTGAAACGTGTGGGAGACTTGGTATTTGAAATATTTTTCGTTGAGCGTTCCGTCTTTTAATCTCATAAACAACACTGTTTACTGGTATTATTTCTCCATCTTTAAAATTAAAATTCATTGGATTGCGATCAATATGATACGAAATATTCTGATTTTCGCGAGATTTAGCTGATTTTATAAGGGCACATAAATTACAAAATCCTACAGAAACCCAAACATTTATACTCTTCTCTTTTATTGGGTTCTCTTTTATGTTCGAGAGAGAATTGGTGCTCACTTCCACAGAGCCAGTTGTAAAGCTCTTAACTACACACCACAAAGTACCTGGTGTAAACTTTGTTTCGTTTTGTAACTGAACTTGTCGAATTTAATCACAAAGGGCAGGGTCGGTCTTTCTGCAACGTTAAAATCGTGTCTTCCAATTGTTTATATGAACCAAATACTTTTGGTTTTAGCCGAACTGCGGTACCTTAAAGTTTTCCCATAAAGAATGGAAAATGAAAAGAACCTGGATAGTACAACTAAAACTCCCCCAAAAATCAAGGGGCACTGAAAACCACCGCACCAATTCACTCAAAGGGTCGTACTAGCTCAATTCACACAAGGGTCATCAGGCATGGCTGGAAACCGCCCAACAGCCAAGATCCTTCGAATGCAGCTGAATAAGAGCGCTTATCGCAGTGCAAAAGATTTCGAACCGCTGCGGTGGACCGAGAGCGGACGGAGACCTCTCAATTCAATGCGCTAATATTAGCGATTACTTTGCGATTTTCTCGGAATTTTATGTCTTATTTCTCGGCTGTCTCGTAAGTAATATGATATAAATATAATACTGCGGTGAATAATTATCAATTATTCTCTAGAATATATTAAATGTATTCTTTATTAACGTAAAATATTTCAAACGCAGTGACAGCGGCGGAGGGGAAAAGTTTTCAGTTTTCAGTCTTCAGTGTTGTCATTTTCCCCACATCTGTAGTTTCATGCTTACTTGGGCAATCGTTTGGTCATTCGTTGAAGGAGCTTTAACCAGTTACCTTTATAGGTTTTTTATTGGGTTTGTACGTCGTTAAAGCTAATATCTAATACTTTTACTTTTTCCTCTCTGGCTTGTTACATTTAAGTACGAGTACTACAAATCTTCACATACATCTGAAAAATGTTACGAACGAGATCAGGTTTCGTACTCATATGGCTGGTAGGACCATTGTTTTTGCGGTGTAAAATGAAATAAATAGCCCATCAAAATTGTTATCGCATGTGCCTTGGCGAGGAGCTCTCTGTGTGCTGAGTCGACCGGGGAGTGGGGTACGTGCCGCATGCGAGGTCGGCCTGCTCGCACCGTCTACAACACACGGTTATTAATATCCGCGCGGCGGTGGAGGAGGAGGCGACGGTACCAGCGGCGAACCACAGAGCACACGTGTATATGTTAAATCCTCCCATCTGGCGAGATGACATGTTGTGGACGGGGACTTAGGAAAGGGTTGCTGACCCACATGACCCGCATGATACAACTATCATACTTGTATAAAAGATTGAAAATCTACCGAACTGGGTAGTTGGATCGCTACATTAGGTTGCTGTTACTGCCTCGATTCAAACGGTGACAAATGCCTCTGCGACCTTGGACGAGTGTGTTTGTGCTCATCCGTTTATCCGTGCGTTTGGCTAGAAACAAACGGAATCTCGTTTCAGGTGAAGGTATGAGGCGTTTGGTTGAAAGAAGTAATTAAATGATTTTGAGAGGCAGGCCACTCTCGCAATAAATCACAGGCACTTGGAGTCTCGAAACACTACTGTCAGAATGCGGTAGTATACGATATATACGTAGCTGTTTGGGAGACACAGCATCCTAGGCACAAATGCCTATGACGCGGCGCGTCCCGATCAGCCAAGTATACTATATTTACTCCGGCCGCGGAATCCTACCCTTTCAGAAAGAATAGAGGGGACCCTTTGTCAGATACTTTGAACACGGAATGTTCGGTTCTCGCACGGTCCGCAGGCGTCTCGCCCCGTCCCGTTGCTTCGCCACCATTCCCGTTTGCTTGCCGCAGTTGCTTTCCTTTCGTCGTCGCTTTCGCTTTCGCGTCGTCGCACCGCTGCCGCGGCCTTCCCGCGAGCGCCTGTGCGGCCTTGACCGCCTTCCGGTGGACAAGGCCAAGGGCGTTAGCAGCGGGCGAGAAGCAAGGACGCACCTGCCGACCCCGCGGGGCACTGGACTCGGATCAGGCCTGCGAGTGGTTGTTTTGACAGTGTAAAACAGTAGGGCATCGACGAACACTGCTTCGGTCAGCGAAATACCATCTAGGTGAGCTGATAATGCGGAAATGTCGGTTTTTCAGTGAGTGCTGTAGGATTTTGAGGATAGTTTTCATGAGTGATTTAGTTTGTTCAGTTATCGTACTGAAAATAATATTTAAAAAAAGTAATTCCTAAAAGTAAAAGCTATTCAGTATTCAAAAAAGTAGCAAGTACCTATTTCTAGTTTCGTTGAGCAGGAAAAATGATTACATAAATTTTCATTATAACTGAATCTGTACTACATATAACCTAATAAAACGTCTTGAATGTTGTGGATCTGAGTCATCCAACGAATCACTTTTTATTGCTATGAAATACATCTAAAACCTCTCCTTATATTGAGCTTCTCTGAAAAGTGTGTCAAGCAAAATAATGAATGAACATCCCCAGATCATAAAATAAATTGGTTAGCGGGTGTGACCGTCGGTAAGATATTGAAAACTCTCAACCTAGTAATAAAGTCCTTCCGTAGTTGACACAAGAAAATAAAAGTGAATTTTGGGTCAAGGAGACTTCGGCGAGTAGTCGTATGTGCTTTCGACGGTACCCTGCGGGAGTTAGCGGGCAGATGGTGACTTTTTGCGTCCCACCCCTGTTCAAATCTTGGAACAAATTATTGTTGGTTACGAACCACGGCGCGTTGCATAAATATCTCAATGTTTTTGATTCGAACCTTCTCAGGATCTCCAGGTTTGACTTGTTGGCTGTACCCCATAGTTCTATGCCGTAAGTTCATGTTGGCTTGATTATTGCTTTGTACTGTAATATTTTGTTGCATAAGGCGTGATTAGATCTTCGATTAAGAAGCCATGATAATTTGCTTACTTTCATTTGTGATTCTTTCCCCCTTTTTATGATATGGGGTAACCAATTTTATGATATGGAGACTGACATGAGCAACATTACATATTATAAACAACATGTAGTACATCGCAAATTAAAATTAAAGCTTCAAAATATATTTTGTGCACCCAAAAACGAATTGTCCCTCTGAAAATACTTGAATCTTCCCTCTCCGTAAGTCTTTACGAAATGTCTTCGTTTTGTACTAATAGCATTGTAATGATCAGTATCAGAAAAAAAATAATGTAATTCCAATTTCAAGCGTTGGTTACTTTCACCGTGTATCATTGGCTGGGGTTTCCCGCTTTCGGATGATAACGCATATCGCTATCAATACACCACACTGTATCCCTCGCTTGTTTATCTAATTGGTGTAAGCGACATCAAAGGAAGTGTTAGCCATTACGTCCTTCAAGGTGAAACGACAAGGTGACCGCTCGAGTGTCATCTACAGGCCCGAATTGAAAAGGTGTCGAATCGATTAGAAACATCCATCGTGATCGATCGGCAGCTTGGAGGGGGGGGGGATGACAAGGTGACACTCCCACGCGCACCTCTGCGTCGAACTTCCACCATTTCGTAGCTCTGGTGTCCACTCATATCCAGCAATTACCTCAACTTTTCGAACCTTTTCCAATTCATATTCATTCCATAGATTAAACGAGTTGTTGTAAGTAATGAAATTCAACACTCATTCTCTACGCGTTTCGTATAATCCGTTATTAACTTCATAAATTGATTCCATCGTACGAACGAAAGATTAAGCAAAAGATTTGACAACTTGAAACTGCGTACAATAAAATATAGAGATATTTTGTAACTGTAGTTCGCCTATTTTAACTATATACAAAATTATAAATTGGTTATATTATGTACCTGATTGCTGAGGCAATGAAGAGCCGAAATTGAATTTTGATTAATAATTCAACCTCTACAGACATACATTCACTGGCACACGTACTCACTCACACTCTCGCATACGTTACACCCACTCTCTCTCTCTC
>BOPP01000012.1:13855691-13882950 GCA_017312745.1 Gryllus bimaculatus
AGAGAGAGAGAGAGCGAGAAATACAGAGAGAGCGAGAAATACAGAGAGAGATACACAGAGAGAGAGAGAAAAATACAGAGAGAGAGAGAAAAATACAGAGAGAGAAAAATACAGAGAGAGAGAAATACAGAGAGCGAGAGAAAAATACAGAGAGAGAAAAATACAGAGAGAGAAAAATACAGAGAGAGAGAAATACAGAGAGAGAGAGAGAAGTACAGAGAGAGAGAGAAGTACAGAGAGAGAGAGAAGTACAGAGAGAGAGAAATACGAGGGGGGAGAGAGAGATACAATATATTAAAGCTGACCGTGCGTTAGTTTCTAAGGTTTTGAAACGGCGCCATTACATGGAAGATAATAATCGCATTGCCACCAGAACGGCGTTGTGCAAGTGCACGGGCATGTGCGGAGGCGGGGAGCCGGTGTGCGAGCCCAGGGCCGCGCGCGGCTGGCGAAGATGGGCTGCGTCGCCGCTAGGAGCAGCAGCTGCGCGTTGCGGCTGCGCAGGCAAGGCCCCCTCCTGCGGTTTGCCAGGCGGAGGCGAAGGAGGACAAAGTCGCGTTTGCTCATCTTATCGCTTACGTATTGACTCGTATGGGCATAGTAAACGGTCGTGCCATCACATTGAATACGAAAAGCAACACCAAGTTCGGCCTTCCCAGAGGCAGAGTATGGCCACATGTATGGTTTTTAAAAATATCGGTTCAAATTGAGAATCAGTGGAATAGCCACTGAGCTTTATACCTTTGGGAATTTTTTTTTGATGGCAAAGAAGTCATTTAAAAGTAATTGTGTAACTATGTATCATTTACAAAATAAATTAATTTAGGTTTTTGTTTTTAAAAGCGTTAATATGAATTTGTTTTAATTGTTTAACCCCAGTAAAATGTATTGTTTATAAATATTTAATTTGAGATATAAAATAATCTTCGCTTAAGAGAGAATATCTAGTTATAAGTAATCTTATGGTTGAAAACAGATTTTCAGTAATATTGACGACTCTCCGTAATTTTTGTACAGTAATTTTGTTAGCGAGTGAGTGAGTGAATGATTTTCGACTCATTGGTATGAAATTTCAAATTTAACCAAGTGAAATGTTAGTCAGAACATACATAGGTTCTGCACTTACCAGGCTGTAGGCGCTCTCCGGGTAGAACTTCGTGGGGCGCAGGAATCGGATGAGGAACTCGTCGTCATCCCGAAATTTGAGCCCCGGGTTAGCTGTTGGCAAAACATTACTTGTCGAGATACATTGCATTGTTTAAAAAAATTACATTGGATCGTAGTGTGAATACGTTACTTCATTGTTTAAAAATAAAATATAAATTTCATCGTTAATTCGTTATCGTGAATACAGAATCGACCTCACGTTCAAGACATTTCGTGTACCGAATTTGTGAAAAATGAGGTTAATATGTCGGTACTTTTTAATGAATTCACTGTTTTGTTGGTGTGTATCCCATACTTCCAAGAGGTTCCGCTAGGATTTTGCATGTTACAATTTGTAAGAAGTTATAGTCAATGTGGAGAGAAAATTCCTCCTCATCAGCAAAAGGAAGTTCTTTGGTTACTTTTCCACCTGTTATAAAATGACTGTTGCATAGACGACGTTTAAACTGGTAAATGATATTTGTTCAGTCTCCACAGACGTTTTAATTGGATATCAAGTCATTCAAGTATAGGGAATTTTATTTGAATATGCAACCAATAATAATAATAATAATAATAATAATCAATCTATCTTGGATATAAAAAACTGTATCTGGACTCTTCAATACACAACTAACCTCCTCGAGGGGATCGAACTGGAGCTTCTAGAAATGCAATAGATTAGCGACCATTTAAGAAACACTGTTAGTTACGGCTATCCTCACTCAATTGTGAGTCTGATATCTGGGCAAGAGCGGACAATCAATTAATATATATTACTATATATTATTAATTATTATATTGATTATTATTATTATTATTCATTTATTATTATTATTATTATCTTATTATTATTATTATTATTAATTATGTTGTTGTTGTTGTTTTTTGAAATTTAAATGTTTGAAAGCGTGTTCGTGCGTTCGTGACTCGAGTGATAGCGTGTTGAGCACGTGTTGCGAGGTGTGTGGCACTCACCCTTGAGCATCTCGCGCAGCTTTTCCAGGGCCTCCTTGACGTTGTCGGGCGTCTCGCGCAGCTCCTTCTCGGCCTGGGCGACGCGCTCCGCGCTCAGCGGACTCACGTCCAGCCCGATGACGGTGCCCGAGGGCAGCGTCGTCATCAGCGCCATCGCCCTGCGACACACGCCACGCACACCGTCACCTCCGCGCCCCATCCCCGCGCCGTGCCCTCGCGCCCGCACGACCGCCCTGGCCCGCGCTTATTAACTGCGCCAGGGCGGGTCCCGGCCGGCAGATAACGCGAACCAGGAAGGGAAAGCGGCTTCCAAATTAGGGTGTGCAGTAGAGATCTAAGAAATTATCATTTTGCAGGAGATCGGTCTTATCCCTACCCCCAAGCAGACGCGCTTCTAGATATTCTGGCGCTCACGGCAAACATAGAATTTGCGGCCTTGTTAGGATACTTCAAATTTGGGGATGTTGTTTGTATGACGGGTATACTTCAAATAGCGCCCCGTATGAGTGACACCTGTGGCACTTGCCATGACTGCCATACCGTCGATACGCCTCTGTCCCCAAACTCCGAGAATTAGAAACCGGTACACTCTCTACTCCTTTCTCACACATCACGTTGAAGTTTTCTAAATCACTAAATCAATTCGAGGTGCTAGATTGAGTTTGCCCCGCCGATATTAAACTGTGGTATTTGTCTTATCTGTCTGACAGTTTTGTGTTACGTATTCTATCTTCAACTAACATCTGAAAGAGCCAAACGGCAGCACAATGTAAAATCAAGCTCTCAATAAAATTGTTTGTAACAATAAAAAATTAATCTCATCCCGAGCGTGTCTTTTAGATCGCATGAGAAGACATATTGTTTTACTCCATCCGCCGACTGTCCTACGAACTTCTGTTGATGATCTATTTCCTAGTAAACAAATTCGTAAAAGGATAAAGAGTAAATGATGTGACAATTAGAGAAAATTACTAAAAGTTTCTTAAGTTCTTGGATTACAATATTTAACTTTTTTTTTTGTAAAAGTCAGTGGGAAATCGCCACCCCCCTTTCTGAATTAATCCCTTGTCTAAAATGCCCAATTTTTAATTTGTTACATTATTTATATCCAAACCTCTAGTTTGTTCCACATGTGAATATTTGAAAATTGCCAAAGTTTAGTGGTGGTCAGATAGTAGACTCAATAATATCCAATCAAATCGATATTGAACCTCTTGAGTGATTTTTAGACCAACAAAGTCTCAAAATCTCTCAAATTAATAAGATTTTTTGAGCTTATTCTTTAAATATAAAGTAAATAATATGTCATCTCATTAATTCTTATATCTAGAATAAATAATCTCTACGTTTTGGGAGTTAAAATCAATATTCCATTCTTATTTTTCAAATTTGACCTAGAAGTAGCCATTACTGACGCACTAGAGGTTTTACTCTGTTTTCTTTACTCACAGAACACACATGATATTTAGATGTGACGCTTTTCTTTTGTCGATTGAAAGAAAATCCACTGCACTAATGTCAGGAATTGGGCTTCCATTCGGCCGATCTGATCCCCAAAAAAGTCGAAAATAGTCATAAAGAGCTGCTTATGGATTAAATTAAAACCATTGGTAGAGAGTAAATCAACTTGAATTATTTATAAAAATTCAGCACCAATAGATTAATTTTACAAAAACAGCGGGAAATGTACTGAAGTAATATTCTAAGTTGGACACATTTTGGGGAATTATACAAGTATTTTCCTTAGCTAAACGAATTGCAAGTACATTAACTGATCACTTATATAAACTCCTAGATCTCTCTGACTTGGTGAAAAATTTATTTTAAGGATTCATAAGCATAATTAGGAAGCCGAATAAATATGCGGAATGTGAGGTTGCTCGATCCATCTCATTTGTTAATAAATTCTAATGATAGGAATGAATTTTTGAAACTTATTCGACAACGTTACTCCATTACCTTAACCAAATGGCAACGTTAAATTTTGTTTGTGTCATTCTGTCATGTGATAATGTAATGCATTTGTTAATGTATGCTAAAACTGTCATCCTGCAGAAATGTTATGTTTTTAAGTGATTCAAATTTAAGTACATTTATTCGATTTAAAAAATAATTAGTTTAGGAGGGTACATCACATATATACAAAGGTATATTCTAATTACTTTCTCGTGTTCCATTTCTTCGGAGAGCGATGGAAGGAGTTGTGTTGCGGCATTTTGCGATGGACAGGAATATCTAAGATGGATGACTTTGGCAACTACTGCTTACACTCCGGCAACTACTCTATGGCAACTTTGCTTCTTATTTCGTCGTGCTTGTATGGAGATGTAGTCCATTCATAGATGATAGCAACTATTCTGGGATGTTGGATGAACTTTTCAAACTATCGAACTTTCAAAACCAGTTGAATGTTGATCATGTCTGCTTGTAACTAGCAATAAGGCCCATGAATTTTGAATACTTCTATCACTACCCTCCGTTAATTATCTGATTGTTAGGTCACGAGATTTAAGTAGATATTAAAAAAGCATATTTATTTTTAAATTTTGAGTGATGGGGTTTACTCTCTCCAAATTTGTTAAAGTGACGTCGGTTTTGCTTCCTGCAAAGCAGCCGCTGCCGCACTTACCATTGAACTAACAATCTATCCACGTAGGTTGTTATAGCAATACACGCAATAGAATGGTAGCGTGGGTTCTGACGTATCAGCACAATCTTGAGATAAGTTAATGCGTGCAATACGTATCAATGAACAAATATTTGAAATAGACCCATCTACGAGATTAATTAAATGTAAAACAAGGGAGATGGGTTAATTTTGACACACATTTTTCTTCAAATTTACTTTTCCTCTTGGAATTAACTCTATACACCTTATGTTGATTTTAATTTACCTTTTGCACCATTCCATTTGCAAAAGTTTCACGATAAAACCGAAGAAAGCACGTGAAACAAGATAAGATAGATGCCACGTGAAAGTGGATTCTCGCAAACGCGTACTGAAGCATAACTCCAGTCTCTTTGGAATACACATGTACACTCCTCAGAGACTAGAAATATACCGACTTCCCAATGTGACTACTCCATGTAGTATGTTGTATTTGACGAAACCATTTACGCATACAATGATTTCCGCTCTTGCACTTCACCATAATAAACACAAAAAATTACCAAAGTGACAATCACACTGGTCATAATTATATGTTGTTATTGGTTACGTGTAAATAATTTAATACACTAAAATGAAATATTAGTCCATCACTGCATTTAAACACACAACAAGAGTTGGATTTCGTTTACAAAAGTGTTACGTTTAAATCTATGGCCTTTCCAGAGAAGCTAAAGAGAGCAGCGCTTCTTTTCTTTTTGACCCAAAAGAAATTTCAGAACAACAATTTCAAAACTGTATCTTCCATTGGATTAATTTATTACACTATTGATGCCTCATAACATTGTCTATCTTTATAACATACGATTTTCGAGGTTGGTATGTTGTTAGATCATTGGAGTGAATAAAAACGCACGGTACGCACTTTATCAAGTAGGCACTCAGTAGGTATTCAGAGATCCCTTACATATTTTGCTATAAATAATGCACTGAATCTTTCACATAACATCCAATTAACTAATGCACACACAAGTCTATTATAATTATTTCGAATTTAGTTAAACATTTGTGTTAATTTGCTACTGGATACCATAGACCCAAACAAACAATAACCAGTTTCCTCAGGATCGATCTTTAAATGTGTGGAAAAGGAGATGGGGGCTCAAGTAGAACGTATGCATATGTAAGTCACGTATTAAATTGTTTACAGATGACAGCTTAAATTGGGGTTTCCATACACACTCATTTAAAATTAGTAAACTCATTTCAGGGTGTAACTAAAACGGCAATGGCAAAAATCTAGACGATAACTGTAAAATTGAAACGTAAAAATGTTTTGACGTGTTACTGGACATATTCTTATGATTATTTATGAAAAAAAAGGTTTATCTGCATTACGAACCAAACCTAAAAACATGTTTGATTTAGGGGTGTAATTGGAAGTACTTTGAAAATAATGAAAAGTGAACGACCTATTCTTATGACCCGAGATGAGAGAACCATCGAAGGAAGGTATTTTCGGATGTACTACAAAAAGAAGAAACGATACGAGAAAGAGAAGAACACAGGGAAAAAAGAAGGGGAAAAATAAAATGAATGAGATGAATAAAGGAGAAAGAACAGAATGTGAAGAAAAAAGAACAAAAAAGGTGAAGAAAAAAGAAAAAATCAAAATAGGGTGAAGAAGAAATAAAGAACAGAAGAAACAAAGAACAAACGCGAAGAAGAAATAATAAAAGGTGAAAAAAGAAAGAACCAAAGAAGGTGAAGTAAAAACAAAAGAGATTGAAGAAGAAGAAGAAGAAAACGAGATGTAGTGCTGATGTGAAGTTAAGTAATTGGGTGGTAACCTTCTTTCATCGTGGCCGGGCGCCCTTGACCGCGTTGCCGTAGGCTAAGACAGGAGAGGAGACAGGCGAGGGGAAAGAAGTGCCTGCTCTTTGCTGGCGGAGAGAGCCTCCTCAGCCCCCTATCCCCTCCCCCCTCCCTTAGTCTCTTAGTGAGGATCGCAACCCATAGCCCGAGTGGACCCATGGGACGGCAACCCATTGCATACGAATGGCACTGCATTCAACATTTTTATACTTCTCTGCAAGAGGAACGTTGTCTGTTGTAATTAGCAACACTTGTCACGTATGAGACACGAGACTAATAAGATATACTCTTGTATAGTCATAGCTTAAACCGCTCTTCAATGCGAGTAGCCCGGAGATAAAAGGCAAAACCTTACGCGTCATTCGAAAATTGTGGGTACGATCCCGACAAGGAGTTAGAAATATACTTGTTAGCTTTACATTCGTCAAAACGTTAGTGGTTTCCGCGGATACTCGCATATTTTAGGCAAATGTCAAAGCGGCAACGGGCCACGGACCGCGGGCGATCTTTTCTTATCATTGTCCAGTTACCTCCTGCAAATTGAGCTGGGGCGCTGAGAGGGAGTACATTCCTGCGTAATCCTTCCCCTTATTAAGTTAAGACTGGCACACGCCAGTGACGTCTTGCAGGCCCTCCAGTTGCGCACGAGATCAAAAAAGAAAATGGTGTTTTAAACAGCTCAACAGTAATCGTCATAACGATTTGTATATTGCAATGTGTAATTTGAGCGATTATTGTTGTGCCAGAGTAGTCCCGGGTTAAGCACGGCTCGGATGAAACGGGCGGTCCGAGGGCTCCACGAATTTCATAAAACACCGAGGAAGTCCCCAAAGAAGAAACGAGGCAGACACCGAAGAAATGAAGAGAAAATATAAATGCCCATTCCCCCAAGGGTACTGTGAAGAAGGGAAAATAAAAAGAAGCGGAAAATATTGTCAAATGCCGCATATTTCCTCTCGTTCTCGAAAGCGGGAAACGCTACACGCGACTGCGGCCCAAGCGAAACTCTCGCATAGAGCAAGTGCTAGAGAAAAAGGCGAGTAGATATTCTCCTAGGCAGTAACACTAGTTAAAAGCAGTTATACTGATCGAAACTGTGTTTCATATTCTTATTCTTCGAGGTCTACCTTCACAGATATCAGCAATCAGATCGCGTTATTATATTATAAAGTCCCCTACACGAACTCTTTTCCAGGGTCCCCACAAAGTCTGTCCCTGCATCTGACCCTGTGCCAGAAATAGACAGAAAAAACCTGGAGGAAAACATCTTCATGAAGCAATACGTAAGAATTTATTACTAAATAAGGATATATTTCAAAACTGTCATATGATTCGAATGAAAATTTAAAAATAAACAAATTTCTTGCCAAAAAGAAAGTGAGATAAAGAAAAGGGCAGGAGAAGAACACGGTTAATGTAGGTAAGACAAAATTGGTGTTGCAGAGAAACCACCAGAATAAAGATTTGGATACAGAAAAGCAATAAAAGTACTAAACTACATGAAGAAGAGGAAGAAGAGTCAGAGTTCCTAAAATAGGAACCAAATCAAAACAATTTTTCATCGTGGTGTCAGAGATAACCGTTGCCAACCACCTCAAAATGATTAACTTTCCAAAATGTGGCCAGTATCTACAGAAGAGATACTCTCCTAGGAGCGCCAATCTCCCGTAGCAGAAAAACAACGATGAGTTAGCAGAATGCGGAGTTGTTTTCTTGACTCCATGCACTGGTAGAGACAGGAATGAGGAGAAATCAAAAGTTTTCAAGAAGAAAAAGTAAAGTAGAATTACCTCAGAGACAGAAATGTTTAACGAAATGAATACATTAGTGACCGCTGTAATATGGTGTTGTCTTAGTACGTAAATACGTGTTCGCAGTAAAAAAAAAAAAAAAAAAAAAGGAATCTGCCTTCACTGTACAAACACGGACAATTTCTATAAATACGATAAAATAAATTCTAAAGAAGTGATATTGTGCACGGTCCGTGGCCCGTTTTTTAGGGTACATCTCCGGCATTCGCCTGGTGTTAATCGAAAAAACGATGGGAATGTAGGCAAGCCGACCGCTAGAATTCTGCTGCAGGCAAAAGCTGAACTCAACCTAGCTATCTACATTAGTGTCGAAAGTCTTGTCCCCGTCGGGACTAGAACCCTAGGACTTCCCGGTTAAAGGCTCTGCAGTGAATGAGTTGATGCTCTGAGTCACCTAAGACGGACCCGAAGGAGTGGGGAACAATGCTGTATGGCGAACGCAATGTTAGCCGGCGGCAACTAATAATGTGTGTTACGGATAAAGATGTCATTTAATATTTCAACGCATGCGCAGTTGAAGTTTTTATTTCTACACGATTCAGCCATATCAGCAAGCAGTTGTAGGAATATGCCTTTAGAATCTGAAGGATTGATCATATTCTGCCAACAACTATGGTCATTATGCCCCTAAGTGTTGTG
This sequence comes from Gryllus bimaculatus, assembly GCA_017312745.1. Lineage (NCBI taxonomy): Eukaryota > Metazoa > Arthropoda > Insecta > Orthoptera > Gryllidae > Gryllus > Gryllus bimaculatus. Next base: position 13,864,749 of record BOPP01000012.1, read on the forward strand.
CATGTTATATCCTGGAATGTTGCGATGATCCTCCCGGTCTGAAACCTGAGATCCGGCTCCGACCTACAGGGCTTGCCGGATTTCCCCACTCTAGGTATTCGCCAGCGGACACCTCCTCAGCTGGGACAAGTCCTAAGCTCCCGACTCATCTACCAACATGTGTGGTAGTGTAGTGCATGTGCCTGTGTAAGGGAAGAGGGGACAAGGATGAGGAAGGAATGATCGAGAGCGGACAAATGCCCGTTTATTAAGGTACACCTCCAGCATTCGCCTGGCGTTGATCGGATAAACTTCTGAAACCCACTGATTACAGCAGCCGACCAGTAGAATTCTCCTTTCCGAATCTGGGCTACTGGAGTTCAATTACGCAGAATTCGCATTAGGTTGATTTCGTCCCACTGGGCGGAGCCCGTGGTTTTGGACGTTCGGCGCTCAGGGGCCCGGCGGGAGGCGGGCGCCAGGGGACGGGGGCACACGTCGACCGCGGCGGACCTCGAACTCGGCATTCGCGGCGCGGAACGACCTCTAGACCGCCCCGCGCTGGGTGGATAGGCGGGCGCGGGCACTCTGGAGCGAGCGGCGTCCAAGGTCGCCCAGGGAAAGCGCGTGTGTTGGCGATTCTCCTAATCACTCCTCTCGCCCAACCGCACACATCCAGTGTTGTAGTCGTACGTGAGTTTTGTTATTACCGCGTTCGAAGTGTTCGATACGTGAATGATTGCGAATAGAAGCACAATCGAGATGCATAATTAATTATTTATGTATATACATAAATCGTACAATGGCTATATATGATTTACTTAATTTTTTGATGTTCTTATTTAATAATTCCAACTTTTCTTATCCAATAAATTAATTGCTTTTTTACGTATCGTTAGATCAGTATGCACTTTCTTTTTAATGATCTAAATATGAAATTGATGTAAACGTTTGTGCTAACTGTAAATAAAACAAATGTCGTCTGTTCTGGCATCAAAGTTCTTTTCTCAAGATTGTTTTATCACCCAAACGATCAAGTGCCAGTAAGCCGTGAAGCCGATCTTTTTACTGGCAATGCGCTTGGCCCATTGCCCTGCAGCGGTGTGGTTTTGGTTCGCCTGCTGCGGCCGCCGCCCCCGCCACCCCGGCGCCGGGGTCGTCGCCCCGGGCGGGATGCGGGCGTCCGGGAGGGGCTGCGCCCGGGGCGATATCGCCGCTCGCGCCCCGACCCCCCGACCTCCCCTGCCCCGTCCGCGTCGGACACGCCCCGCTGCCTCGATAGCCAGTGCCGCGCCTGCAGCCCGGATCCACGGGCGATGGCCCCGCCCCCGCCCCCGTCGCCGCTGCACAGACCCGACATGCCCGTCGAAGCATCGGCGCGGGCGGGATCTCCCCACTGAGCGGGCACCAAATGCTTTTCCCCGAAAATATTTGGCCTAGCACAAATCTGAAAGTGATTCACAGAACACTAATTGTAATTTAATAAATATTAGTATAAAAATATTAATTGTTATGCATTTTTTTGTCTGAAGAACACGTTTCTGATCAGATATCAATGATGAATTAGAATCGATTTCACATAGCCTACATTATTCCCGGGTCAATTTGGAGTAGTTTTGACATAATCCGATCAAAACTGTTAAGTACCTATTTTCGGCGTTAGGTACGAACAAATATACATTATCTACTGCCAACCACATTGTCCTTCTTTGCGTACATGCAGCTAGGTAAAAAATCTTTGCGTTCATGCGCATGGTTAAAGAGTTCGTAACCTATTAGTGTTTTACGATACTTATAAAAGAGCCACTCCAGCGAACTAGTATGATTATGCTCTTTCTTTCTGTCGAATGATATTATATCTGTAGTTGTGCAGCCCACAATTTCCGTAATTTTAAATGCGGTCTTCCCGTAAAAATGTCTAGTAAAAGGGAAGTATTTTGTGAAATAGTGCACTAATTAGTCAGGGGGAGGGTTCCAAGAGCCATGATGACCAATCGCGATGCTGGAAGATCGCGATGACGAAGGAAGAATATTGCAACGGCTACTCAGACGAATTCAGAATAACCTTGCTTCTTCGCTTATGAAACATTTCTTGACCAGGACGGTGATGTTTACAGTATATAATGGTGATTTTAATTACATAACCGATTGGTCTAATTGTAACAATAAGTTATACTTCATTAAAATTCTACTGCCTAGGATTGCCTTCTCTGAGATAAAGAGTTTATGGACATCTGATGAGAATGGTGGAGTGAGTGGCATGGGATACGGAAAATTTCAAGAAAACCTGACAAAAATCGTCTCTGGTCACTAAAAATTCTGCTACGCATAATTGTCGCTGCATGAGGAGAATCAACTGACACTGATATGAAACGCATGGCGACATAGTTTTAAAACAGAAGGCCAATGGCACGACGGCAGGTGATTTTTTTGGAAGGTGGAAGCTGAGAAACTATTTTAGCATTTCCGTAGCGGAAGGGGTTTTTTTTTCCTACGTCCAGATGTAGCGTGCTGATCACTATTCTACTTGTCTTCTCCTATTTGCATTATACGAAGGTGCGTCATTTTATTATTTTTTACTGCCCCTTCACACATGGGTCCACTGTCTTGCACTCCAACGATGAAATTCTGTTCGCGAACCTCCACCCGGCACTAACGCTCTAACGTCCACACGCTCCCAACGGTCAATCTCGTGTCCGCCCAAACGTACTCCGGCTCATCCAAGCTGTCACCTGGCCACCCGAACGATCCCCTGCCCACGCATGCAAACTCTAACGTACGCACGTCGGTGGCTGCTGTGGAGCTGGGGGGGGCAGGGGGGGGTTGAGGGATTCCAGCGACCCGTGGCCTCCGCGGCGCCACGCCCGCGCCGGCTATTTATAACGGGCGTGTGTGGAAAGTCCGCTCTGCTTGCGCCTCAGCTACTGCCGCCGCTGAGGTCGGACCAGCCCAAATTCCAGCGCGGGAGAAAGGAAGCGAATTAGAGAAGCAGGGAAACCCCTCTCCTCCCACCCCAAAGAAAACATTACTAATTATTTCACGGAATAGACATTTAAGAGGAACCGCGAAGAAAATATTCTAAAAATTATCTTCATTGAAGCAGACATTTTTCAATTTTTTAAATTATTTTCATTTTTACTTATTTAAGATCGTTTTTCAACTACTAGCGTCATATAGCGATCACTGTAAGTAACATTGGAGGTAACGGCAGAGGAACTCGTATACGTACACGCACACCCACACATACACAAACACCCATGCTCCGGACGGGATTCGAACCGGCAACCCTTCAGGCACGAGGCAGTTATAGCTATTCAGACTTCGAGACCTGGGCTATCAAGGGCGGCGAAGCATACATTGTGGTATAATTCGAAAGTTTGAGAGGATGTAGAAGTAGAATTGAATTTATTCAGAAGAAACTACAGAAATTAAAAACTGCGCAATGCCCAGTTAGTGTTATTACGAAAGTGTAAAGACATATCGACAACATCGAAGGAAATTGTTCAATAAATACCGATAGTCACCATATTACAGTTATGAGAACAAAAGGCAAAGACGACCTTTCATTAGTTCCCACTAAACAGAAGGCACAGAGATTTAGCACTTCCGAGGAGAATGGAAAGCAGGAGCAGCGCAATCTTTCTACATCGAATTTAGCACTTCCTGTTCCCATTCATTTTAATAAATATTTACATTGACACTAATACTTTGAAAAGCGAAAAGGTGTCCGGAGTGCCTAGGGTGAGCACTGCGCATACTAACTTAACATGAGTATTTACTCCGTGTCTTTCTTGTGCGTTCTGTTGCGGAAATTGGCGTCTTCTAAGAAAAAACCCGAAAGTCGATTAAAACTTCAAGTTGCTTCGTGAATTGTGGATAAGTGATTTCACGGATAAGTGAATTTTGTTGTGACAGGATATCTCCATGGATGGTGAGTACGCAGTCTCGACACCAATTGAGAAACTACAAAACATGTGCGATTTATGTTTTTGATGGAATCTGCCGTCACACAAACGAGATAGTAAGTCAAGAACCACGTTCGGAGAAAGTGATAGGAAAAGCGATGTGATCGCGCATCTCAGCCAGCTTATGCTCGGGAAAGCCCCAGTCATCGTCTTATCTCCTAGCAAAGAAACAAGTATCCACACACAGGTGCGGGTGCGCCCATGTCAAGTGACGGTGGTGCCTACGTGATGGTCATTATCAAATGTCTTATCTTATTACAGAACGCTGAAATTTATTTAAGTTATTTTAAAACTCAACTTGTTTTATCTGAAGTATTCGATATATCTAACGTTTAGAAATTGATTTAGTATAGGAAACAAATGAAACTTACTAGGCAGAAAAATGCTGTTTTCATACTACAGCTCACTATAGTTCATTGCCGCTAATAAGGACAGCGAAAACATTAACAGAAGACGCCAATTGTTTATGTCAACCTTTTACAGAATCAAGATCCTTCTAGAATCGGAATGCGATACTATTAACACAGAGGGATCGCCTTAATAGAATGCGTTTTCATATTAGCCATTAACAAGTCCATTGAGTAACACCACTAGAGTTAGCACTCAAAGTTGAGTCTTAAACCTTTCCTCTGCCCGTGACCTTGATCTTGGCGCCCTCTGAACCCGGGGCTCTCACGTGCCGACCACGCTGTCACCGCCTGGAGAAACACGCTTGCCAACTCTCAGGGAATGGAATAAGTTTTTGATTGATCTCTAATTAACTAGATAGACTAGACACGTCTTTTGTTATTTATGTATGTGAACGTGCATTTAGGTCTATAGCAACGAATCATCTAGAATATCTTTAATTCCATGAAGATAAATTTATTTTAGATGTTACGGAGGTTAATATAGGAAATGATGGAGGATAAAATAATATAAAAGCGGACTTGACTTTTGGGCTTAGATTTTAATATAATAATTAAATCGAAGAATTGATGGTGACTTGCTACAGAACTGTATCATGTATTCCAGAATATAATTTATATAAGAGCTTGTTTTAGTTTATAGAAAATAAAATACCAATTTTGAGAATTTCTACGTTGCTACGATATTACTTAAAATGATTGGAATATTTATAATTTAGGTGATCATGTCAATATTATCATATATTTTTAGCAAAATAATATCCGAACAGAGACTTCACTGGAATTTATCGATTTTTTAAGGTCACCATAACAATATCTCAATTTGTGACTCAAATTTTATAAAAAACGTAAATTTTGTGATAAGTGGTTTTAGATTCAGAAGGCATTGCAGTAGCATCTGGGGACGTCTCCTTTCTTTACCGTGACTCGAAAATATAGTTTTCTTCGAAATTATCAGTCATATCTGCAGCTCCAATGCATTCGAAAGTCAGACCACATTGACGATAGAACCCATAGAAGTAGTTTTGCCACTGAGTATCAAGGGATAGTTCTGGAAAGTAATAATTATGCAATGTTTATTATGAAATTTTAAAACACAAAAATAATTTGTATGGCACGTCTCCTAAGAGTTTAAGGACTCGACCAGCTAGCTACCTCTCCTATCGCCTTGAAATTGACCTTCCAGCATTGTCTTTAGATTCTGACAGAGCACTAGGTACATAATACACACTATTCTAAAACGTGCCGTGTGGATGAAAACTTTCGAATTTTGAAATCATTCTGATATGTCTTTTTTGATCTCATTCTCGACATCAATATTAAATAACAGAAGTATTTTACAATTTAATGTATTTGCGTCACATTTTCTCTTCCGAAATTTTTCAGGGAAATCTTGAGAGATAATACCCTAAAAAATACACGTTTTCAGCAACTTTCCAAGGACATTTTCTCATCAACGTCTTCAACTTCATACAGAAAACTTCTATATGAAAAGAGGCTGTCCGGGTGACGCTGCGTTGTTGGCAGATAACTCCGTGTAATAGTGTATAGTAATAGACGTGGGTTTTAATGAACTGTAATTTTTTCTTTTCACTTTAGAAAATTGCCGTTTAGTATAGAAATGCATTTATGTTACGACAAAAGAAATTGGGCCATTTTTCTATTGGTCATTTTTAATGCATTTTTCGACGAGTTCATATAATTTAATATCATTTTAACGTGCTATCTTCAAATACAATTTACGATTTGCAACAAATGTTATCTGCATTATTCCTGAGAATCACCTATTTCTGGTAACCTATTCGATTTCTTCTCCCAGAAATTGTAATGTCAGTCATTGTGAATGTGTAATCTACGGTGACGCCTAACAACGCCATTAGCGGTTCAGCCGATTTCAGGATAACTAAAGACAGAGATTTTCTGGTAAAGAACAGTTCAAACCAAAAGTTTGAAAGCTGAGTTCACTTGAAGTAGCCTCTATTACATCAGTAATGTATCAAACTGCTTGAGTTATTCATCCGAAATGGTTTCGTTAAGTTTTTACGTCATTTTGCTTTTGCTCTTAGGGCATTTTCAAAACATTTTAAAAGCAGTTTATTGATCACTATTGGCGATATTCTAGGTCATCCGCCCCCTAGTAATAGTATAGGGTAGATTTCGAGCAGTCATTACAGGCTAGCAGCTACAGGCTACTAGAAATAGAACAGAAACGTTCTGCTAGTACATTACGTATTACATTTCTTTCAAATCGTCGCAATTTCCAAATTCTGTATTTTACAGTACTAAGTCGAGGAAACTTCTCGAAATACCACAGCTACTGTATTATCTCAAAGCCAGCATTATCAAGACCTCTGCAACGATCCTGACGGAGAGGTTCTAGGGTTTGAGTAACGGTGATGGCGGATTTGCTTCATTTGGATAGCTACGTCGAAGTCGCCGCTCTCTCGAGGAGAATTCTAGTGGCTATCTTCTCTGATCGGTAGTTTTTCGTGGTCGGAAAGGTGTTTGTAGTAAGCTGAAATGCCCATACTTCCCATTGCCATTCTAAAGCTGTGGGAGCCTACCGATGGTGTGACTAGACACTCTGAGGATTTTCTCCTTTCAAATTCTTATTTTTATTTTAATAAATAGAAACTAATATCAAAAAGTACAGATTCTTCCAGATTTACCTTTATTAAATGTTACACTGGTCTAGAATATCTGGATTCCAGATAATCTTTATTTCACAATCCTCAAACTAACTGAGATTAAACCTTGTTTCGACTGGTACGGTGCCCCGTTGAGAGATCGTTGGAGGGCGAAGTACCCTCTAGCCGACGTGTAGTTCGCTCCCGATCTCCCCATTCAGCGGAGGAGGAACGCCGCCATCTGCTGGGATAACACTCACTACGCTACCGGGACTAATGACCATATCAGTTAGAATGTCAGTCGAGAAACTTCGATCAATCTGTGAACTACACATTCCCTCCTTTCCATCCTCTTCTTCCTCCAATAGCTTCACATCCCTTACATAACCGGTTTGAACAGCATTGCAATAGAAGTTTCATCTGAGACATGCTATTATATAATTTCCTGCTATTAAATATCTTTTTATTACCGTAAGAGGACCCACAACGTCTTCATATTTCTGTCACGAATAGTTATCGTCTGAACGTTAGTCATCGAAGACGGGAGTCTCCAGATATTCATTTTCTGCTGCAGTGCTCCGAGAACGGTCAAATGCTAACTGTATTCGTCATCATTTGTGCTAGAAGGGCCGTTATCATGCAAATATATGATTTATGACACACAACTACAGTGACTTTAAATGTGAGGCGAGTGATGAAAATAATGGTAGTACACATGTCACAATATTGGAGAATTTGTGTTTCACTGCAACTGAATTCCTTTCAGCTGAGTAATGAGTCCTTCAATTTGCCGTTTGGTATTCTTTAACCACTTCACGAATCATTTGTGTCAATGAGGGATAAAACATCACAAAATATATCATTTTGCGTGAGAATGGTTTTAATCTGTGACGGAGAGAAATAAATGTATCGGACAATTAAAAATTGTTTTTATATATTTAGGATACCTACTGTCATATGAGCTACCTGTAACACGTTTTTACTAGTATCTCACATTATTTTGTAAATAAATTGCACTATATAACCGAAAAATGTGTATTTGGAGACGTGTCACAAAACAATGCATTGGAGTTTACAAAATTATTCAATTTTAGTTTCTGTTGAAATTCCATAAATATTTGTTATGATGAAAGTGCGTCTTCTCCACTCAATGGAAACATTAAATTCCGCACCAGAGCCTACAATTATTTTCGAGTTCTTTGCACACATTATATTTTTTTTGCGAATATAGTAATATTTCTAACGTTAACCCCGACGTTTTCTATAGAGTCCCCAAGGCAGCAACATTCTGTGAGAAAGAATGGAGTATTCTCGGAACCCTCTCCTCTGACGGCCGCCGGGTTCCTAGAAAATAAAGGAAGCAGTGCAAGAGCTAGTTGGCCGTTGCCAATTTACAAAGTGGTTACAATGGAGCGTCTCTCGTTGCCAATAACTGCCATAGAGCAGCACAGGCTCCCCTCTCCCAAAAATAACGTCGTATTCTTAGATTGTCACCGAGCAATGGATCACTAAGGCCGAAAGAAAAGGAAAGACGTTTGTTACGTAATAACACACTAAATTAAAGTTATGAAGCAGATATCTCTTAAAACATAGAAGTTCCATGCTAAGTCAGGACACACTTCATTTCAAAGGGAACACGAATGAGTGAGAAAAAATGGTGTACACGTAAGATTCCGCGGCTCGAATCCATAAATTCTCGGCTATCCGGGAGACGCCGCGTCGTTGGCTGGGGTGCCACTGCAGTAGCCGAGAATTTTTGAGAAAAAATGGTGTACTAGAATGTGTCTAGTGTTTTAGTGACACAATTGGCTGGTTTTCATTTCTTTTTACTTCATTTCTTTATTGGTTGTCTTGTCATGCGTTGTGTATTCAAGAGTTTTATATTTCAGTTTTCGATTTATTAAGTTTTTTCTGTGTAAATACAAAAATTACTTTACCAAAAATAATTAAAAATGAAAGCTATAACTGATAGATATTCGCATATCTTACTTTAAATTACTTGTTCGTAATATATCGTAGAGTACACGCTCAATTCGTATTTATTTAATTTTGGATATTTCATCATTACGTAAATGCTGTATATGATGTTCACTACAATCTGGTGAACAAAAACAATGCATTAATATTTAAATATTCTTATATGATTCTTCGAGGTCGTAAAATAAAATAATTGCACCATTCATTACGATAGTTCTTTTTTCTAATCCCAATGTCATAAATTATATTACTTAAGTGGTCACCTTGATATTGTGAATAAAATGTGCATGTGAGCATTCGCAAAGTTATATAAACAAGTTCTAGATACAATGCAAGACGATTGTTATAATGCAAAGACCGTATATGAAAGTAAGCTGCAAAAGAAAATGCTTTCATGGTTTTTCAAAATATTACGATATGTGGCAACTAAGGCATTTTGCCGTGGAGAGAGCAGCGTGTCCCCTTCAGAGAATTAAAATAGTTTGCTAAAGATATATTACAATTTCTAAGATACTCAGTTAATTATTTTTATTCAACTGTAAATAAAATATTCAAACTGTAAACAATATTATGTTAAGTAGCGTAGAAATTCCTAAAACAATTAACCTTGATAATTTGCTATTTTATTTTTTAAGTGAATTATCCATTTGCAAAATTATAGAAAGTAAATGAAGTTATGAAGTGTTTCAAGATGTTAAATTTACACATAAGTCGAACATGTGTGAAAATATTAATTTTGTATGAACGTGCATGCGTACAAAACGTTACATACGTTTCATTTATACACACAAGAGCGTGCACAGTAGAAGCAGAGGACCCATGGCCTCTCTGGAAATTTGGAAACGCAGACCTGTTGCCCTATGTAATAAAACATTCTATTTCCATAAATATGATCAATTCCTGATTTTCCTCTTTCTTAACCTGATTCTTTGGGAAATTGATTCATACAATTTTTGGGAAAATAATAAGAAAGAAGTTGTCCAAACCATTTCGCAACCTTGCAAATGGTGAGCATAAAATCAATTTTATTTGTTATTGTTTCATTAAATTTGTAATTTCATCCGCCGTGCAGTATATATAATGTACTTTCTAGAAAAATATGTCATATGTAAATAAGAAAAAGGGGTCCCAGAGCGGCCCAGTAATATGATTGCGTCCCCCTCCTATTTTTGAGCAGACCCGTGTTGAAATATGCGAATATTTTTATGTATGTTTTCTGCATTCGTTTGGCATAGAAGTGTAGTGCTTGATGTGCCTCTCGGACATTTTCTGCAGAATTGAATAATAAGCCGAGCCCACGCCCGGGCTCTGGGCTCGGCTGCGTCGCGGCTGACGGAGGCGGCCGACGCCACGCGCCGCGCGTTGCTGGCTCTCCGCCACCCGTGACGTCACGAGGCCCAGCTCCACGCCCCTCCCCGCCACGCCCCCGCCAATGCCGGAAGCCACGCGCGCGCTCGCCGCTCCCCGCGCCAGACGAACCTCATTTCCCCTAGCTCGGCGTGCACCCGTGTCGCCACCACTCGCGCATCTACAGGAAGGAAGTCTCCGGATTGGTTGTTAAACTTTATGAAAGTTTATTAAACTCTATTGTTACAAAACGTGGAAGAAAACTCTATTCTTACAAAATACGAATGCAGAAAAAAGTAATCTCGTGATATTTTCAAATATACTACAATAATAATCTCTTGTAAAAACATACATAGTGACACGAAATAAAATCAAGAGATGTAAATTGATGATGGTGATCGCCATTCTCGCATGTCGAGAGTAAGCATGGGAGCTGTCTCACAACTGTATGTCGTTCTCAGGGAGTAACTTTGCCTTTTTATCCTGTTGATAGGTGATGGTAAAGGTGGCTGAATAATTATGGGAATCAGATGTTGTTTTACGAGAAGCCACCCACTTCTCGAGTAATTCGCGCAGCACGGCGACTCAACTTCCTGTCTCACGGTGCTCGTTGGTTGAAATCCGTCGCTGCTGGTGGTGCGCGCGCGGGAGACGGGTAATGCGAGGCGAAGCAGCTCAGAGAGGCGGAAGCCGCGTTTGCAAGAGCAGCCGTCGCTGTCGATGCGGTCCTCCACTCACGGGATGAGAGAGGTCACTGTGAATTTATAAAATCTCATATATAGTAAAATTGGTTGAGTGTTGAGCATAGTCGCATTACTACAATCTCAGAAAAATGACGTGTTTATTCTTCCAATTGTATAGTCTGGCTGAACAGCTGGTTTTCACGCATGCGCGCCGTGCGTAATGGAGGTCTCGCTTCGTAAGGCACCGATCACTACTGTTACAAGTTCGCTCGAAATTGATAATTAGTCCGTGTAACTCACCATGGTAGTAAATAGTTTTCGTACTGAGAAGAATAGGTTTCTACTGTGCACACTCAGACTACTCTTTCCTACCAGAAATGTAGACGTCTTTTTCAAACTCTCTTTGCTTGTGCAGACCTTTTAGCTCAAAATTTCAAGTACGTTTAAGTGTGAGGAGAAATTTCATTTTTGGAGGAACTCACGTATCAAATTGTAGAAAAATTAGCATCTCACAAAGTATAAATTTTCGTATTATTGTAGAAATGCATAATCAAATTCCTATAAACAGAAGCTCAGTAGAAATTCATCTAATTCGGGTTACAATGGGCTGCAAAACTTCGGGAGCGTAGGTTGTATCGTAAATGGCGATTAAATTACTCAGTTTGGGTTGTGGATTCCGAATCTTAGAGCCAAACTCTACTTGTGACAGTTAAGGCTCTAAATAATGCAATCAACATGAGAGAAATTTTGTACTATTGCATAAATATTTTCAGTATTAATAAGTTCAAAATGTGAAAATTCAATTTTTAAACAAATTCACACAAATGTTTTTTTAATGTCGAGGAAAAAATAACAGTTATTGACACAATATTACTAAATCACTGACAGAAAGTTTGGGAGACATCCGGCCCCATATTAAGAGTAATTTGCAACTGAAGGATAGGGGCAAAAACTGATAACCTACAATTCATTAGTTATGAGGAAATTACAAAAACGACAATTGTAGGAGCGAAACGCAGATATGTGCCTTATCGGCGAGTGAATATTTGCGATTGAATGAGAGTTTAAAATTACTTGGTTCTGCTGATTCAAAATAAGAATAGTCTGTATATAAAATAAATTATGGAATAAAAACTTAATGCATGTAAAACTGTAGGGTATATTATCGTGTCATGAATTTTTTAATGAGTTATCAGTAAAAATGTCTCAAAAGAAAATACTTTGGTTGTTTTATGGAAAGACGTGATTACAGTTCGAAAGTCGAAGTTAACTTTCACAATATTCCATGTCATCTGTTGCGTGACTCTTGTTGCAAAAGATATTAGCTTAATCTTCGTTTACCGAAGCTGCTATGATATTTATGTGATCGCAACAAAAAAGTTACATATTTATTCCAAACGATATCAAAGGTCTCTGAGGAACCTCACAACTCGAAAAAGTCGAATGAGATACTACAAAGTATTAATATCTTAGTGTCTCAATCTTCGCCTTTTTTCTCCTTCTTTTCGAGAAGTGGCCAAGGGCCAGTCGTGAACGTCAAACGCTTTAGAGCGTATCATTATGATGTAAGAGGCTTCGATTCAAATGTGATCGAACTGTGCGTTTCAAGGCCATTGGCAGTACTGCCATCAGAACACACAAATCCAAATATTTCGACAAGAGTTTTAACTTTTCCGAATTTATGAAAATTCTTGTTTCAAGATTTTTTTAATATTTGCTGTTTTCATATTTTTATATGAAATTATTATATAATATAATGATATAAGATTAATTTGATAAATTTAGTGATTATGATTAATTTATATGAATACATTATAATATTTTAATCATATATTTAACACATAAAATACATACTGTTATTATTATAAAACTCACATAGGCCATCATGGTATCAGCAAAATACCATTTTAAATACCTTTTCGTTTGTTTCCAATAACTAACATCCTGGTGATTCAAAAACAAGTTAAAACTTTTAAATACATTTAAAATTCAGTTGTAATAAAAGTGTTACTTTTTACATTTAGTTAAGGGAAAATAAATTATTAAAAACGATTGTAGGTATATCAGAGGAAACAATAGAATACACAATAACTTAAGTTCTCCTGATCTCTCCAACATACGAAGGTTTAACCCACACATGAATATAGAGACATTGGACTAGAGTCCATAAAGCCGTATGACACGTCATTCCCTCGTGTCTAGAACACAAAGAGTTTTTACTAAATCGCAGACTATGACCTAAGGTAACAGTCCACGTTTGAAAAAAAAATTGAGAGGTAGTTTCCTAACGTGTTGCAAATTTAACTACAATGATTATCAAGTTCTCTTTCAGAATCAAACATTTTATCTTTATTTTGAAAAGTTCACATGCAACAGCAACCTGGGGTGTTAGACTTGTTTCCAACGACGAGGTGTTAGACATGTTCCTGTGATCCTAACTTTCATTGCATCTATTTTTCGCCCATGAAAAAATGCGAATTATGTTGATCGTGTTATGGAATACAGGCGTTCGCAGCCTAAAACAACAAGGGAGCCAGCCATATTTACACAAGACATTTTACTAGTACATAAAATCTATACTACAAAGAGTATTAAATTATAACTTTCGGGACTGCCATTCACAAATACAAATGTATTTTTGTTGTACTATTTACTGCATTGCCAGACCTGGGCCCTCTTCCTCATATGTCGTATAACAAATTCCTTAATTTACTGGTTTGGCAAATTAACCTAATGTATTGTGAAAAAATATTGTAATTAATTATATTATGTTTGTTATAATTTTTAACATGCTGTTAGTAATATATATAATGAAAGTGGTCGCTAAGGACCTCAGCTGATTCTAAAGCGACCTAAACGATATACATTTTTCAAACATCCCTGATTGTCAATTTAAAAATAGGAAAATAAGGGATTGAAACTATTTACGAAAAAAATGTTTTAACACGTACTGTAATGCGGCCCCTACAAAAATATTTAGGGGGATAGTTTTCCCCCCTGCGGACGCCTATGAATATTAATATATTTTGAAGCAACAACTCTCCATCTCATAGAAAATACCCATTAGCACATCATCTGAAGGTTACTTCTCTTTGAACATTGATCTCCAGGGGTGATCGTTGTGTGGAGTGCGTGGTGTTCATAGTGGTGATGAGTGCTATTCTCGCATTCCAAGCGCAGGTGTGCAAGGAGACTCATGCCTTCTTTTCTGAACAGACCCCAACGGCGGCTTGCTATTATCTTTTTGGATGGATAATGGTGGGGTAATTTTGGGTATGAATGATTATGGTGACATAAGGTTCAGAGGTGATTCGTGGTGGTATGGAGGTGGTGGTGAGAAGTCGATCACGCCGTGATCACAAGATGAAAACATCTACTTCTTACCCCGATCTCGACCGCAAGGGCGGACTTCCTCCCAAGCAGATGCCTAGGGGCCCCACCTCAAAGGGGGCCGTAGGTGGTAGTAATAAAATCTAATGGGACCTCAATAAATTTTCAAATGAATTGTTAGTTCATATAAAAATAATTTTTAATATATTTTACTAGTACACTTTATTAAATAAATTAATTTAATTCAGACTTTACATTACTTGAATGACTGGAATATTAATTAAAAGTGAAAAATATTAAACAGAATTATATATCAAGTAATAACATTGCTAGCGCCAAACGTTTAGAGACCTGGCAGAGAGGATTGCGGAGGAAATCGTCTCCTGCCCCCAACGCATCCGCGTATCAACGGAAAACAAATTCGATGTGGGGTTCTGCGTGTATCCCAGAACGCGCGAACGCCTTTCTCCATGTGTTTTTTTCGTTGTTCAATCAATAAAGAGGAGGGATGTTTTGATTCCCTAGAGGCTCTAGTAGGTATAGAAGTCCGGCCTTGCAAACCCGCAGTCTCCGATTGCATGTACTTGGCAGTTGCCTCTGCGCCATGCCGGCAGACCTTAATCAAACACAGAAACGGAACGCCGCCGTATGTCTCTCATTTCCCACGCAATACGCACAGGCGCCCGTCACGCCACGAAAGACCTCTCCAGCCCCAACCCTGGCGTTTCCCTGTTAATGTGAGGTTTGTTTTCTCGTGGCTTCTGTGCGTCAGGTTTTCCTACGCGGTGTCAAACTCCCCAGCTTCTCTTCCGCTTTATTTAACGCTTGCTTTCCGTTTGCACAGGAGCAACCTTATCTATAGGGGCTAGTACAGTTGGTTAGTTTCTTTTTGGCATATCATTAGTTGTATAAATTGTGTGTAGATTCATTTCATTATCTTCGATTAACTATATTCTGTGGGGGTAGAAATGCGGAAAAAGTCAATAATTATATTCATTATATTAAACTAATATGTACGAAATAAAGTAAAACAAAAAATTATGTCAAAGTAGCTTTCTTGGTTAACATGTTAACATGCACGTTCTCTCAAACCGGAGCATATTTAGATATTTTGATGAAATATTGAAATGAAGTCGTGCCTGAAGTCGACAACGCTGTCCGACGTCGGCTATCGCAAACAAAATTCGGTTGACAAGGATGACTATCTTTCTTTGATATGTAGCTACTAGAAACTCCAAGAGAGGACAATTGATTAGATTTTTGCCATTTTGTTTCGCTAGATCATGAAACCGAAGTACTGGTATTGCTATTGAAATTTAACATCGTCAGTGAAACACATTCGAGAGTGAGGTAGGGAAGTTGATCGGTCGAGTTGCATTCAGCTCTGCGTGTCCTAGACTGGGAGCACGGTTCGCGGTAGTTTGCGTGCGTCGGACGTGCCGAGAAAAGTTCAACAAGCTTTCACTCTGCAAGTGATTTTGCATGTGCGGGGGATAAGTCATGGAAATAATAAAAGAATTGTCAGCGAGGCGCAATATACACAGAAAGAAGTGTGTGTGACCTTCTGTGTTCGCAAGAACGTGCTCTCAAGTGAGGACAGTTTTTACTTTCACCCATACTACATATGTAGCATATATGAAGTTATATAATGCAGAAACAAAAAGAGGCGATTTTTCGTCAGAAAAATTCCTATTGTAGGTCCCTGATGCCGAAAAAGTGAATAATTCTTGTTCCTGTATTTTTTTTGAAATGGTTCTTTTGTCAGAAATTATGGACGTTTTTATAATTATTACATTTGTGATCAGAAGTGCTTCAAATAATTTCTGCTTTAGGTTCTCGGAAACTCAAAAGTTTTCTGTGAAAATGGCTAAATATAGGGCCTTTGCAGAAACTATCATCGACATTTTCTTTTCTTTTTTAAAAGCTCCATTTTTTTCATTGAAAATGTGTATATATGAACAGGTATACTCTTCTATAATATCCTTATAAAGTCAAATATCAATTTTACTATTAGGGGAGAGAAAAATTGAGAAAATATAAAAAAAATGTTTTAGGCGCCGAGATGGAGCTGAGAAAAAAATACCGAGAAGCTAATATAGACTAAAGAGTGTGAAGAAGTCTGCGCCATTCTGTAGCACTACTAGTTTATAATCTTTTTTGTATTTTTATTTATCAACATTAAATGTTCTTGTTCATGCCCGAAATATTTTGAATGCGTAATCGACTAAAGTAATTCGTTGCTATGAGAATTATTGGTATAAAAAAGGATAAAAGTTGTGAAAATACAATATGTGTCAGTGTATATAAAATAAACCGGAACTTATCCAAGTATTCTTCTTCTTTTTAAGAGACCCATTAGTGAAATCCGAAGCATAATCCACAATGTATCCTCTGCGAGATGCTTGAAAAAGAAAGGCACCTTCTCAACCACACTTTGAAATATAATTGAGAACTCCCATTTTTTCTGCTAAACTCAGTATTTTTGTACTATAATAACAAACATCACGTTATATTGCCTATGTCTGTCAAAATGTGTGAGAATCATTGTGAATTAATTCTAGAAACTGATGAATTAAGCAAAAAAGAATTATAATTCGAAATCATTTACGAGAAATTTATTTTTAATTGAGTTACGTTCTTTGTCACTTCCAAAGGGCAAGGAAACTTTAAAACGCATTATTTGCTATAAAATTCATATGTAAGTTTCACTTTGAAAGTAAACCAATTGCCCCTGTAAATTCTAACAGAACACATATCGACATTGCAGACGACATACCTTGTAAATTGTTATGAACTATTCTACCTTGAGTGAAACCCTTTAGTATTCCTCGGTCAAAGATAAAATGTGATTACAAGTGTCTATAAGCCAGTTTTCTTGTGTTTTATGGTTATCTTGATTAACTTATTTTTGAGAATATATCGTCTAAATATATTTGTTGATTTTACTAAACAATTAATTTTTATATGTGTGACTTTCCGTGGGCACTGACTATGCTATTAGCGTATTTGTTGTAGAAATAGTATATCACTGTATTTCATGCCTCTGGACTAGAAATAAATTATTTCTAAAGGAATCGTTATGACTATCTCTGAAACTAAATTGAGGATTTAGATACTACGAATTCAAGATATACATTCAAGATAAGTTCACCAATCACTCTTAGGAATGAAATATCAGTCATGAGTTAATATTCGAGAAGTAGGACACGTTTCTCAATGGTTTAGATAAATGAAGGGAATCTTTATCACAACCTACAAAATTTTCGCTATGAAATCCGCGTTCTTTTTTATGCCCGACCTTTCATACTAATCAATATAAATTGTCTTATTATATATGACGTATATTGTAATTTCACGAATGACTATTTTAACGTCAGAGAATTCGTTATAAAGGATAAAAAATTCACAAAATATAAAATAATAAAATTTTCATTTCAGTTTTATATAATTAGTCGAAATATGTTATAAACCTACCCCATAATCTTCATAATAACTATATGATGAGATTCTTTAGTACAATTTTTAA
This sequence comes from Gryllus bimaculatus, assembly GCA_017312745.1. Taxonomy (NCBI): domain Eukaryota; kingdom Metazoa; phylum Arthropoda; class Insecta; order Orthoptera; family Gryllidae; genus Gryllus; species Gryllus bimaculatus. Next base: position 13,882,590 of record BOPP01000012.1, read on the forward strand.
AACTTATACTATAATCTTATTATTTAACATCAGCGATGAAATAAACAAAATTTTAAAACTGTTCTGTCTCTGATTTAAATATTAAATCTTTAATAAACTAATATAATTTCAGAGGTGCATTCCTGGTTTAAAATACATATCGTTTGAAATGTGTTTTAATTAGAAAATGTATGTAAGAACTTGGCCATACTCGCACTTCGTTCAAACATACCAAATTTTTCGCGAGTATTGTAGGCACACTTACTGTCACTAAAAACTACTTCTTAGAAAGCTTATTGGTTTAACTGTCACCTAACCTATAGAGGGAAATCGGGAATCAATAATAATAATAATAATAATAATAATAATAATAATAATAATA
>BOPP01000012.1:13882960-13894836 GCA_017312745.1 Gryllus bimaculatus
AAAGAGATATTTAGCAGTTATACGAATGCTCCTATACTTCAACATAAAAGGGGGTTTTTGGTTGCTGTAGGACTGTTAGGTATCCGAGTCATTGTCCTGCACTAAATTGAAATCCGATTTCTTGTCGTACACACACTATGCACAAGGCTGCTTCCATATGAGTAAACTTCAATATTTTATTCCAATAACAAAGAATATTTTGATGTTTCGGGAATTTTTTGGTGCGATTCTACTGTCTCCTTTCATTTCCTTCCACAAACGATTGGAGACCGAAACAATGTTGACCCTCTCACTAGAACGGGAACATACTAGTGTGTGGAAACTATGAAAATAAGATTTATCCATTTTTTCCCAAGACCCGACCTTAAGAGTTTTTCTGTCAAAAAATCGCTGTTTTTCCCACACTTTCTTTTTACGAAGGCGAGAAAGTAAACGCAACTACTTGCTCATTAAAATTTGAAATTTGGCAACTTTGTAACCTTAAACTATTACACGACATCCACATCACTTGCACTGTTACCGATATTTTTCGAATGTACAATCTGTAAATATCGTTCTCCAACTTTTTGCCGAAAGTAGGAGTGAGTGAGGCAGGTGCGTTTGGCTCCGTGCATAACCTGCCTGCGGCTGCTGGGTCAGCTGAGCTGGCCGGCTGCGTCAACTCACTGTTGTGTGTGTGTGTGGTGGTCCCCGGGTGTCGCGCTTCCCTCGCTGTGGTCCGCTGGCGGCGGTGGTGGTTGCTGGGCTGCGCTTAGGGGCGAAGGCGAAGGCGATAGCGGCTACTGAGCGCTACACCTCGCGCTCGCTTCTTATACTTGGTACATATCGCAAAGGTCGGAGGCGGCGGGGACGACGGCGACGGCGACGGCGACGGCGGGGACGGCGGACGGCGGCTCGCGGGCGGGCGATTCGTCAGCGTAGATAACGCCCGTGCCCCGCCCCGCCCCGCGCCCTCGGGGCCATCACCGCGCCGCCCGCCGGACGATCTTTGGTCGCAGCCTCGGGCACCGCCTCCCCCTCCCCCCCCCTGCGATCGCTAGGAAAGAGTGAGGGGCGGGCCGCGTGAAGATGTTTCCACGTTTCTCTTCCAGTACGCCGAGGGTTTCCCGCCTCATCTCCCGACCCCGCCGCGCCCGCGACGCCACGCCCACACGCCCCGTAGGCGTCTTGTGTGCGGAGGTCCATTGCGTCGTGTGCGTTGAGTTGACGTTGTTGCGCCGAGAGGGACGTGGCCAAGGAGGTCATTTCTGCTGAGAGGTGCGAGCGGCTGAGGACGCGGCGGAAGCCGGAGGCAGCGAATGACTCAGTCGAGTTTGGGAAAAGAAATAACAGACGCAATTTTCTTTACTGGTTCAAAGAACTTGTAGAATCCTTAATGTTACTTAGACCTGCATACGAGTCTATATCAATTTCTAAGTCTTACGAATTCCTTGTTCGGAAATTCAAAGTTAAACTTTTTATTTGGTACTCGCGTGTTGCTTCGTTCAAGTCTCCACATGTTTGGGCACACAATTACAAGAATATTGATGATATATGGATTTGGTTACAAAAGGGTATTTTAATCAAACGCTTAACGACTTAGTTTATTACAACAATTAGAAAATAGAATGAAAACGGGATGCTGGGAATATAAAACCGAGAAAATTCGTTTCAACAGGTCCGAATGAGAAACATTTCTGTAGACCAATTTCTATATTTTTATCAGTGTTGTCAGTCCCAGTAGTGGTCGCGGCCCTGCTCCTTCACTTTCCACTGCAGCTTTGCTTGCTGTATTACGCCCATGTGTTGTGAACTTGTTGATGTACGAGAAGGGCGGAAAAAATGGAACTTTATATTTCGGACGATTTTCGCTAGGGGTACCATTTCACGTATAACCCATTGAATTAAATTGGTAGTGTCAAACTGTGATACCCGTATCCCCAGATATGCACGATAAGCATACATAAACAACTTCCTTGTGATGATGTAAAGAAAAAAATAACTACTAGATTGGAAAGTTAATGCTTTCTTTCTCGTTCTTGGAATTAGTTACCACGGTTAATTATTTGCGAATTATGGCAAATTACGCTAAGGCATGGTTATATTTGTGATTGTCCCTTCACACCTCTCTATTCATAATTCAAGATAACGTGTAGCGTGGTCATAAATGGCATATACGATAATAATAATAATAATAATAATAATAATAATAATAATAATAATAATAATAATAATAATAATAATAATAATTGAAACCTGTTGGTTGGGAGATTTCATCATTTTATACTATTTTCGTCATTTGTGATATAAATGGTTAGTACATCCAGTTTATGTACCAAAGTAAACTTGTGACTTTCTGTTGTCTCAAACATAACATAGGAGTCAACTCGTAAGAAGTTACTAGCAATGTGGATATATGAAAATATCATTTGAAACGATTTATTGTCATATCGCCGACTGTCGCGAGTTATTGATACATTATTAACGAGCGTTTCGTTTGACGTACTTCAGAGGTGCTAGCAACGCATCACATTGCGTCAGTGGCGCTTCAGCAGCGCATCGCCGGCCGCTGCCCTGACACCGGCGACCTGTTGTTGTTGTTGTTACTAGTTCAAGTAGCGTGAAAAAGCATCCTAATAAAATAACAACAACAATAAATACTTTTGCATCATTTGCGACGAGAATTTCACAGCATTTCTGCAAAAAGATGTGTTTCATTACAGAGCATAGACTCAAGACACTATCATTCATATTGTGGCAAATGGAAAGATGATTCTAACGTTTCGGACTTTGTTTTTAAAACAGTACTTTACTATTTAAATAAATAAGCAATGGCCAGTATCAAAGTCTATCGTCCAGCTGCTCTGATCGGCAAATTTTCCGTGGTTTCTTCGATCAACACGCGGCGACTGCCAGAGTAGTACATTAACAAACGGGCCATGGACCGCGCGCGATCCGCGAGAAAACCGGTAGCAGACGGGTAGATTGGAGTCGGATCTCGCGACCTAGCAGAAGATCACCACCACTACCACCACCAGATTTTAGTGGTTGACGCCACCCGGAATCACTGTCAATCTATCAAATTCAATGTAGCTGGTAAACCCGTAAGTTGACGCCTGAAGCGGCTTGAGCTGCAGGACGATATTTTCTCTCTTTTACGCATTTTGCGCAGCAAATATCTTCGTATCTTCAATATACCATTAGATTTTTTAATTCAATAGACTGCACATAGTTTTATAGTAAAGTATTGTAAATTTAATTATTAAAATCTCTTGCCAAAAGAACATAAATATTTTGCTGAATAATGAAAGACAAAATTTCTTTAAATCCGACGGCTGTTAGACAATAAAATTGCTATTGAGGCATTTTCTGAACATAATAATATTCATTGACTGTTATTTGTTAAATAATGTCTAAAGGGAGTATTAAGAGAAACACATCTTACGTCCTTCGCCTAATTTTCCTTTTGGAACACGTCGCGAGGAGGGCCTGAAGAAAGATTGAGTGAGAGATTCGAAGAGGAAAGGGGGCTTATGGGAGAACACGTGAGGTGAGTATGGTCGCCGCATGGCCGCCACTTTTGAGCTCAGGAAGCAGAGAGTTCAAATTTCCGCTTTGCATCCTTGATGCCAGAGAACGTTTACTCAACGCAGCAGCAACTGAGAAACGCTAACGTTGATAGTTCTCCGTTTGAAAATCACCCAAATCGTGGATTTAAAAAAGTGTTATCATATTAGATGTTTAATCATGTCATAAATTAGAACGAATTTTGTTTGTATAGTTTTGTCTATTTAGTAATGTTTTCGAGTACTCAACGTATTGTTAGGAGTCTTCACAAAATGTTGATACTACACGCTACAATAATATAGCAACGCTTAACTATTCCTGGAATTCTTGAACTCAACCCATCTGTCTTTTTTAATAATACATAGCACTGTTAAACTTAGGCAAATATATAAATTTAGTATCCTTCCACCAGATTTTACTTATATCCAATTTATTTGGTAAAATTTTTTGTTGATATTAATACAATATAATTGGAATATAAAAAAAATGTTTTGTACTCCAATTACATCGTAATAAGAAATTAATTCTGATTCTCAATTATAAAACTAAATAAAGAGACATTTTTGTGATTTGTAGGAACAGTTTTCAATGAAACGCGTCCTACTTATTTTTCATTCGTCATATTTCATTTTAATACCCGCAGGTTACCAACGACCTCAACACCAGATGATGACTAGTGTTCTGAACGTAAAAGAAAGCAAATGTGTACATAAGTAAAACTTCGCCGAGCCTACGAACATGCTATATTGGGGGCGACAATGCAATATGTTTATAGAACTACGTCATAGCGAAGAGGCTCTGTCAAGTTCAATCATCGTCCTAAGTTTCAGAAGCAATGGATTAATGCTGACCCTGCTTGTTCGAAGTGCTATCATCCTTGCAGAAGAGATTTTGATCACGAATTTGTATACTATATTTTAATTGGATAAAGTGACATTTCTCTTTGCAATGATGGCAGTGATGTTGGCTCCCTACGCTGTCAACGGTGGGATCAGCAACTGTGGCAGCAAAGTCCGCACCTGAGATGCTGAGGGAAGCATTTCATCATGCGTCATGGCATCCCCTGAGGACAATGGTTCCATCTCAGCATTCAGTCAATAACTCGTCATCCAAACTTAACTATGCCTCTTTGATACGATTGAATCGGTGTCTTCGTCATCACAATCTTCCAATCCAAGCATTTGTCTGTCTATTGCAATTGAGCTCTCTCAACCACAATAAATGTTGAATATAGAATATAGTATAAATAGGGTATTTTTGACAATAATGAGAAACAAAATACTATTCGGGATCTCCTTTAAATTCTGTGGCAAACCAAGAGTTTGTTTTGTTCTTAGCATCTGCTCTATCATATCTTTTTTTTTTTACTTTGATGATTGAACTAGCATTCTCAGGTATATCAGTGATGAACTTATTAAATTGTTTGCAAACTCCTCGTAGAATACAAGTACCAGGAAAGAAAATATTCGGCGGGAAGTATCAATAATCTGTTCCTAAACTGTCTCAAGTTCCACATCCATTTTGGTGGAGAAATAAAGGAAAATCTTAGAAACAACAATATCTTCATTTTATCGCCTACTACGCAGTATTTACGAGGTAAGAAGAAGTTTTGTAATGCAGCAGTGGAACGTGTCGATATTTCATTAAAAAAACTCGTATTAAAAGGCTCTGATATCGGAAATGTGGATAAATCTTGCTCCTCTAAGTAGTAAATTATTTCTTTTAACTCATTGTGATTCTGAGTCCGAATCCACGTTTTGTGGGTCCTTGAAACATAAAAAATGGTGTACGGCAAAATGTCTGTTCGTCCATCACTCTGTACTGAAGACAAGCTTTTAGACCGTTCAGGTTCCGTTCAGAATAGCAAATGTTACAAATAATGGGAGAAAGTTGAGTTCTTGTAGCACTACACTTTAAAACGTCTTGCTGATTTTGATAAATGCCATTTTAAATTTACGTTATCCTTTTTTCTTCTTCTAAAGGAAACAAGGTGTCTGTTTCATCTGTAATTTTCTGGGGTTAAATTTGGAATGGCTGAATAGATTTGGATGGGTTTTCACAAAGAGATAGATTATGTGGTCGGTCATAAATTACACTACACTACAGTTGTTTTTTCCATTCAAATCTAACATTTTCCCCAACATTAATAAAATTGCATGCAAGAGATATTCAAACAAGGGAAATGTTACTACCTACAAGATATTTCATAAAAATACCCTTATATGCCTTCCCTTTCCCTTATTTCTAATTGAAGAACCGAAAAGACTTAATTGGGCTTCAAGGAACATACTTCGACGACGTCGTGTGTACGAGATAGCATGTTTACCCCTAGGTATTACGTGCACCTCTCATCGTGACCTTTATCCAAGGGTGCTTGGTTTCATGCCAGGAGGGTTACTTCCCCAAATCGGGCGTTTTGGCATATAGCTCTTTTCCTCAACATCTTCAAGTCGCACCAAGTTACGCTTTGAATCTGACATCCAGATTTGCCGGAACGCAACGCCCTTCCCCAATTGAGCCTGGGTAGGGATGCCTTGCCTGGTTGAGGGAAACCGCGCTAGCCGACTGTAGATCGGCGACGGACATCCAGCGGGGAAAGATCACCGCCACATCTGGAGGAAAACATGCACTACACTTACGGAACTAGTTATCTCTGTAATTGACGCGCCCGCAATTACTAACAACCAACCAACCAAAATCTGCATTTTTGCTGCCGCAATCCACTAGTTTGCTATAAAGACAAATAAATAGATTTAATTATCGAAATACCATATCGGTCAACGTCATCGCAGGCTAGCATAATCGATGTCATTCCATCATTTTAAAGATTATTCAGAAATACCTCGATTTTCTTTGTACTGTTCCTTTTTCTTTCCTTCAAGTTTTTCTTTACATAAATTATTCTCGTTTTCCATGATTTTGTACAAATTTCTTCTTCTTTTAATCAATTTTTTTCTTACTGGATATCTATAAGATGAAGAAATGTTCATCTCCAGACGTATCAAAATAAAAGAGAATGTTTTAGACCTTTGATAAGAAATGATAACGACGAAGTCTACGAAGCTGAAGTCCATTAGGTTATGTGGCACGTCAAGGACTATCAAGGACACATCAGGTTGTTGACACCGTCACGTAGACGATGGGGTGGGTATTCTCCTTCGAGGGTGTCACGGACACAAAAGACGTGGGATGTGAGTATGACGTCGCGTCACAATCGTTGAGCAAGTATTTTCTCATCGGGCAACAAGAAACCACCTCAACCTTCCTCTTTCCATTATGTACCGCGACCCACTCAATGATGAAAATCAGGAAACTCGCTTATTAAATGGCTTTTACGCATGATACCTCTGTCCACTTTTCCTTCATTTCAGAAAGGAAATTTCCTATAAAAGATAGCTCTACCTATAACTGAATATAGAGGCTGCACTATGAAACTAATTGTCCTCCAGCAAAACATATTGTTTTATATTTAAGTGTCCCGCTATTTTATATTATTACATAAATATGCAAAAGTGCATTCAATTAGCAAAAAATATTTTCTGCACCGAGGGGCATCAACTGATGTCACTACATCCCCTCTGACCGAGAGATCCTAGGTTCGAGTACCGACGGAGGAAAGATTTTAGACACTTTTTATCAGCTGTGTCGAATTCAGTCGCTGTATGGAGAATTCTAGCGGCCGGTAGTTTTCCACGGTTTCTCCTATCAACCCCAGCCGGATGCCGGAGCTGTACCCTACTAAACGGACCACATACCGCGCGCGATCTTTCCTACCTATTCCTTGTCCTACCCTCTCCCCTTACACACACACTTATACTGACACGCACTACACAAGCACACATGCCGGGAGACTGGTCGGGAGCTTAGGGCTTGTACCGGCTAGGGCGGTGCCCCGCCGGTGGGAGATACCTGGTTGGGCAAAACTTCGCTAGCAGACGGTAGGTCGGCGCCGAATCTCAAAATGCAGCGAGGGAATGATCACCGCCACCTCCCGAACAAAAGTATGCACTACACCTACGGGACTAATGACATTGGTGGTTGACATGCCCGGAATCACTAAAACAAACAATCAAACAATCGAAAATTTAGAGAATTCAAGAAAATTGAGACCCGCCCCTTTCTTTTAAGAATCTCTTCTTCTATCCTTAGGAAAAAAATTTAAGAAAACATTTGAAGCGTTTTTTTAGAAAAAAAAATTTAATTGTCTACATATATTTCGTATAAAGTGACGAATAGCGAGAGATGTGAACGAAAGAAATAGAATGATTGTTTCCTTACCCAACTGTTTTGTCAGGATAAAGATGTATTTTTCTCAAAATGTGCTTAACCATCAAACTCGCTGGACAAAACACGCCCGGTACATCTTCGAAGTCTAGGTCTGCAAGGTACTTTCTTCAAAAAAGAGAAATCTAGATGAATGTATTCAAGTCTTATGAAGTCAGAGAAAAAATATACAGGAAACTGACAAGGAAGAAAAATTATATTAAGACAATTAGCACATTTGTGTTTCTGTTATTAAGTTGTAATTAAAATAATAGTTGAATGATGAAATGGTATATTAGAACCTCTATTGTAGTAATCCCACGTCATTAGTTGGTGAAACTACTAATAACCGACGCAGGCAACGCATCTTGAGTCGCGTCGTCTTACTTTCCGTCAGGATAAAAAACAACCGCATTTCTATGCGATAAAACGAAAATAATAATCTTTCACAGATATAATCACGAGTGTTATTGATATGATTGATTTGGGAGATATTCTTACACCTTTTTTTGTTTGTTCGCATTTCATTAATTAATATTTTTATGAAACCTATTCAACAAACTAGTGATGCTACAAAAACACACAAAGTAACAATATGTCACGTATTTGTTAAGGCTACGCAGTAATGTAATAATGTAACTTCCACCTTCCTAACACTTAACGTTCCTCTTGCGAGAAAAATTTAAGTGCAATCAATTAAACTGCAAATGTCACTGCCGAAATTTAATTCAGTTTTTGTGTACTGTACTTACAAAAATGTTCAGGAAAATATCTATGCTAGATTAACACAGCCTTTCTCGTATTATTGCTAACGGATAGTAATAATATGAAATTGCAACTTCTTTCCCACGAATACTTCAGCTATCACATGAAAAACGCAAACAATATACGAAAATTGCGAAATGATCGAATTTGTTTTTGTCGACTTGCTGCGACTACAAAATTAGAGATGGATATTTTAAAAAAATTAAATTTGTTCTACACAATTAGCTATTTAATTAATAAAGTGTACATTTTATAAAAAGTTTAGAAGTTTCCACGTAATTTTGAGTGAAATATGGCCAATATTTAAAACAAAATTGAAGAGAAGTTTTCCTCAAAAAAGATGCAAATATTTTATTTAAATTTTTTGAATGGGTAGTGTTAAATGCCCTATGTAAAATGACGTGCACGTATTTTTCTGTATTATTTTCTTCTTGTCCAAAAATTACACAAATTATTATTTTTAATTATCTCTCTCATCACATTACTTGCAATTTGTATACATGATTGCATTTGTGAGTACAAGTGCGTTGAATGATATCGGAATTGTTTCTGAAATGTTATAAACAATAACTGTGAAAAAGAGCGATATATTCCCATTTTTAAATAGGCTCCAACGACGTTTTCTCAATAACGGATCCAATTTTTACTTTCTCATCCTTACGAAGGTATTACTTCGTAAGAAGAGGCAGTTATGCAATCGGGACAGTTATGCAATTATTTCCGGGCCCTGGTATCGAAAAAGTGGATAAATCTAGTTTCTAAAAATACCCTAACACTAACACGGTGTATCTGTGTTTTGTGGGGCATTGATATCGAAAAATCGATTGATGGCTAAACATTTGTCCGTCCATCAGTGAACAACGCTAGTAGCTAAACCGTTCAACCGGTTTTCTTAAAAATCGATATTCCCCATTCGATCTGCTGATGTCGTGAAACCTCGAATTTGAAACCGATAATTTTGGGATACTTTATATGAAGTCCCTGGGATATTTTCAAACTTTTCAAAAAATGCTCCAAGTTTGATAAAATTTTGTTGTTGAATAGTGTGCATGACGTTTAAGAGAATATTAGAGATCTTGTTTTCGTTAAAAAAACTGATTTTTCTAAAATGGCAAAAATTCAAAAAAAAAAAAATCGGCGTCTTCCTGTATTTGCTTCCTATTTATTTCTACACACTACTGTTATGTATATTTTTTCTTTCATAATAAAATGTCTTCATCAAAAACAGATCTTCAAATAATGTCAAAAACTGATCTTTAGTAATATTTCAATGGTGATCGTATTTCCGGTTAAATTTCGATATTAAGTCATTGCAGCAAGACGTAACTATTTTTAAACATCTTACACGAGATAGTAAAAAGAGAAGATTTTCAATATTTCGTAGAAGTCCAATATTTCTGTGAGTGATTTGATTGTTTGTGGTATGCTTTTCGTGGAGGATGTAGGCTTGTCTCAGTGCCCCGCTGGTAGGAGATACCTGATTGGGTAGACCCTAGACCCCGCAAGCCGGCAGTTCGGTTGGCGCCGGATCTCGCCATCCAGCGGGAGAATATCACCGCCACTTTCCGCGACAAAAACATACATTTCACTTGTGGGAATAATGATCTTAGATGTGACTCGCCTGGAATCATTAATCAACCTGCTCTGAAACTCGCTCTGCAACAGTATCTTCTTTCAATACATATACTGCAACTCGCAAACTAAAACGATGATGACAACAAACTACATAGAATGAAGTAAGTTTTGAAAATGTATTGAACAAATGACGGCAGATAAACTTTCATTCCAATAATTTTACGATTTTATTAAAATGTAGTGATCGTTCTATAAAACCTGTTAATAATAGCATGCGACATGAAATCTGAAACTCACTGCTTTTTATATAAAGAAAAATCACGAAATTTGGTAGAATTGAATCCTCTAATTCCCTTCTAAATTAAAACCCTGTGTTTTTAATATACAGACGAGTTGAAACATTGCGATTACATCGCGCAACGGAAGATCTGAAGCAAGCGTACAAATGAAAATCATTTCGCATGTAGTAAGCGTAAAATTGAAAACACAAAAAATATCGTTTTTTGATGTTCTTATTCTCCCAAAGTGATGAAATGAGGGATATTTACAAATTCTGGAACATACAATTATTACTCTTTATAAACTCGTAATTAAACAAGTTTCTGCAAATGTAATAGAAAGTGTTCATGTGTATGTAGTAGTGGACTATTGTCAAATATCCTGCTATCCACCTGAATTTAAAAACATAATGCATCACTTAAAATTATAATCATTGAAAAGTTTTTTTTTAATTGGGAAACATGTGACTGACGATTGCTTTACATTGCGTTTATTTATACTAAAGATCCCGTAGAAGAACTCTCGCATGTTAAAATTCACTCTCTTCTCTATCCTTCAATTTCCATATTAAGGAGGAAAGTTGTTAACAAAACGTGTTTATTTGTTTAAAATATATATAAAAGTTACATCCAATGTACTTATAGAATATGAAATGAAATAATAAACACTAAAATTGATGTTTGAAACAAATTTTGAATATAGAATTATTCATTGTTATTGGTAGATTTTCTTGGAACAATTCACAGCAATTACTTAAAAACAACATTTGAAATAATTAGACAACCTTGTTTAACAGTTAGCTTTTCGCTTTCCTTGATAGTCACAAAAATATTACTCTTAAGAAAGCTACGTAACGTAGTCCATATGAAACTACATGATCGTGCAAGTACAACCCAACTCTTTGGAATATTATTTAACTTTATTATCAAACTATATCATTAATTAGTTTAATTTTACATACAGTTGCAGATACTGCACTTCTCTGAACACGTGGGGTAGTATCAAGAAGCCGGCCCAGCAAAATGTAATAGAACGTCCAAGAAATTCTCGTTCCACAGATTACGGTTGGAAGAACGTGTCTTTGAGGTCACCCTCCTCAAAATTCCCGATTTTAAGGCCCTAGAATGCTTCGTTTAGGAGTTATTTATCTAAATAGATTTATCTCAATAGCTGCCTAGTGTTGCGAATTGCATTTGACTCTAGGGGCAGCGAGGTTTTTTTTTGTAGTAGAAACAACTTGATTAAGAGCTTGATTTTACAATAGAGTTTACTGTTTGGCACTTTCTTATGTTAGTTTAGATTTAGATTTATTTAGATTTGGATTTATTCAGTAAAAACTGTATGTGACGTAGGGGGGAAAAAATTATCTGCGCACGTTTTCTTGAGTTCCAGAATCCCTCCCCGTCATTTTAACTAAAAATAGTTGAAAGGTGAATAAACCTTTAACA
>BOPP01000012.1:13895664-13915947 GCA_017312745.1 Gryllus bimaculatus
TACTCTTACCATTACAAGCAAAAGGAGAGTTCAACAAAACGTGCGCATAGTGAAGCTACATTTACATTAGTTGAACATATATTATACAACACAGCATTGACAGACAGACAAGACAATTAGTATAGCTTAATTTCAATGCGGGAATCACAATTGAGCACCTCCGAATGATTTAGAAACTTTGGATACTTCAATGTGTGAGAAAGGAGTAGAGAGGGACCGTTTCTGGAGGTTAGGGGTGAGCGACCTCATAGGTCCCATCCCACTGATCTAGGGCATTTCAGAAAAGGATCGGAGGCAGTCACGTAATGTTGCGGGCTTCAGATCTCGAAAAGAAGAGCCAAAAGTCGTATCGCACCTTTGGAACTAGAAAACACTAGCTTCTATAGTCAGCTGAAATTCTGCATCAATGTTAGTTATTTCACTGAATCGGTCTGTGGGAACAAATCTCAGACGAAATCGAGACCGTACGCAATCCGCTGTCATATTAATCAAGGGAGAAGAAAGTCTCGAAGAAGGAAAGTAAAGTTTGAGTTACGGAGAGATAAAGCTGTCAGAGCTGTGTTGGTACGTCCGAAGATGTCTGTCACGCACACGTGAAGTATGCCCCAACCCATACTTGGCAGCTGTTGACGTTTGAGCCTGCAACGTACTTACGAGGCCGTACAGTCTTACAATTAATATTTGGACACCATCCGTGGTTAATCGATTTTCTATATGGTTTACCCCTTACTCGTAATTCGTAGAAAGTGAAAAAATGGCACCAGCATGTCTGATGATATTATCTGTAATACTCCCTGAATATCAGCTCATGAAATGAAAATTACAGTAACTGAGGAATTATTTGTTTGAACTACCGCGAAAAAGTTCCAATTAAATATTCGGTCACTAGAGCTTCTCGTAACTGCGTAGAGGATATGGATATAAATTTGGGGAGAAACCGTCGAAAGTCAGTGTTCTATCAGATCTTGATGTCTAGGGGGTTGGGCATCGCTTTGATGAAATAGGGCGAAAAGGTAAGAATACAACGGTTGAACTGCGGCAGTTGGACGTATTTTAACATGCAAAGAGGAAATAAGGAAGAGAAATAAGTTCTCTATTGAATATACCTCGTTCTACGATTTGTGACGTCATTGGGAGGTATAAGAATGTTGAGAGAATCCTGTCTGTGCCTCAACAAGACCGTCCACAGTTAATGAATGAATGAGAAAGACGCCTCATCGTCATGGAGGTAAAGAAAAATCCCAAGGTAAGTGTATCAAAACTTGCTGCACAAGCTCCAACAACTCAAAAATCATTCGATAAGTTATTCGACGAGAAGTAAGCAATTCCAAAGTACCCAGTAAAAATTCTTTCGGAAGTAAAATTAATAGAAAGAAAAATAGTTTTCGCGAAGGAGACCATGAGTAAGAATAGTTAATGATCGCAGGACATTATATTTTCTGATGAAAGTAAACTTAACTTGCACGAATCTGATGGTAGCGTTACGGTTCGGCAGAAGCGAGATTCAGAGCCTCAAAATAAAAATATGCTGACTACAAACATGGCGGGAACAGTGAAATGGTCGTAGGGTGTATTTTCGCAACAGAAGTGGATCACATAACGTTTACTGAAGATACAACGAACATTGAACACTATCTTCAAATACTTAAAACAACTTGCTCAGAAGTGCTGATAAGCTTGGCATTCGTTTCACCAAGATAACGATCTCAAACAGAAGAAGCGTATTGTGAGGGAGTGGTTATTGGATAATTGCCTAAAGGTGTTGGAGTCACCAGCCCCCCTCACAATCTCTTACAGCAATTAATCACAAATTTCCTTAATTCTCAAAAATTAATTATAAGAAATTTCTCCCCAAAACACGATTTTTTTGGTGCTTTTTTAAGCTACTAAAAGGCATTTGGGGAGTCTTACGGGACCAGCAAAGATCAAAAATAAATCATTTGATTTCTCTGGACAAGAAAAATCGATTGGGACATTTTTTGGCTTGTGTCGCTAGAATGATTTCTAGAAACATACCTGTTGTGATGGCATGTATGATGACACCTACGAATGCATTGGTGAAACGCTATGATTTACTATAATTTTTTATTTGTTATACATTTAATTATTAGATGTTTAAAATTTATTTTTATTATGATCTTGCAATGCACGAATAAAACTTTTTAGAATGTAAATACCCGCTGGAGTCGCTATGCTAATTATCATATTTCATTTTTCCACTCTATCAAAATTTCCGGTAACACAAACTTGTAAAATCAAACGATATTATTTAAAATTACACAAAACTTCTATTTTTGTTTAGAAAAAGTTCCAAAGATCTAAAATTGAGGAATTGATTGCATGAATAAAAACATCTCTATCTTCAACATTGATGGTGTAGAACGGGTTCGAAACAAATTAGAATTTTGGCAGTTTTCAAAATTCCAAATGTGTTAATGAAATTGGTACCTATATCATATTTAGAAAACTTTCCTCTCTTCAACAAAAAATAAAAATATGTAAAGGTCTTTTTCTGAAAGTCTTGTTTACACATGTTTTTAGTTTTACGATTTAACTCGAAATTACGTCAAAACTACTTATATTTTGTAAACAAAATTGTAAATGACATTATTTAAGGGAAAGTGAAAGGAAGCAATAATAGCCTAAAAATATCTCTACTGACTAATGTAGTTGTAGGGTAAGATTCAATTTTATTAATCTTAACTGATTTTCGAAATTTCAGGGTTTTAATGAAAATAGATCCTGTGTTATTTCTATATATTTCTCTCTATTGTGGTAAAAATTGGAAGAAAAGTCATCGAGACATTTTGAGGAAATTTCGAAATTTTCTCGGGACTTCGCGTAAAGTATCATAACCACTAATTAGCTATGTTTTTCAAATTCAAGATTACCAGATAAATCAAAGGAAGTTCATATTGGTAAAAATCTCCCATACTGTTCAGAACCTAGAGTTTTTCACAGTCGAATGTCTAGTCAGGAAGACGTTAATATCACATTTCTGTAATCAAGATCTGCTACAACGTATTCCCATAGAAATCTGGACATTGATTACATTACACAGGCACAACAAAAAGTTGTCAGACCCAAAAACGTGACACGTGTTTCTCTATGTAATCTTATTTCGACGCGCTGAATCTGAATCCGAAGCCAGAATTGGGCCATCAGCCTCCATTTTTTTATCGCAGAAAAAATCGTGTTATTGTATTTTTTGTTTTCGGGGTTTGTTGTCAAACACGAAGACTTGAATCTCTACGAGGGTGTACCCAAAAAAACCGGAATTTTTTTTTTTAAGTTGTAATTTTTTATCTTTTAAAGAGATAACCTTGTCCCCTTCAAAAAAGTTCCCTTTATAACTAATACATTTGTCTCTCCGGTGCTTCGAGTGTTCGAAACATTTTTGTAGTCATCTTTAGAAATGGCATACAGCCCCTTTCTGGTTTTTTTTTTCTTGACCTCTTCATTGTCAAATCAGTGTTCTTTCATGTACCATTCATGCATGACAATAGGAAGCACTCGCACGGAGCCAGGTCAGGCGAGTAAGATGCGTGGGGCAGCTAAACCATGCCATTTTTGCCAAAAACTGACTCATTTTGATTGTCAGCCAGAGACCGAGGGACAAATTTGACAGCAACACTTTTCACCCCCAAAATCTTCAGTTAAAATTCACTGAACTGATCTTCAAGACAACCCACTAATCTCTGACAATTAATCAATTGTTTGTCGATGGTCTGTGAATTTTGAATTTTTTCAACATTATCGTCCATTCGGGTAGTTAATGGATGTTCAGAACGAAGTTTGTCATCAATTGACATGTCGCCATTTTTAAACCGAGCAAACCACTCGTGCAATTGAGTTTTCTGTCCCTTTGAGAGCCATAATTGCGCCACCACCTTCCATTTTTATAGCACAAAACCCTCGTGAAATTGCATTTTTTTTATTGTCAGACCCAAAGACTTGACACATGTTTCTCGTATGTATGTCGACGCGCTGAATCCGAATTTTAAGTCAGGATTGCGCCTCCCCACTCCAGTTTCTTTAAATCGCAATTTAATTAACGGTGGTTTTTCGCAATTTAAAAAGAACGGGATGGTGGTGGCGCAATTATAGCTTCAGATTCGGATTTAGCGTGTCGAAATACATAGAGAAATATGTGTCGAGTCTTTATGTCTGAGAACAACCCTCGAAAACAAAATACAATGTCACGACGTTTTTTTTTTGTTTTGCGATTTAAAAAACATTGGAGGGGGTGGCGCAATTCTGCCTTCAGATTCGGATTCAGCGCGTCGAAATACGTAAAGAAATATGTATCACGTCTTTGGCTCTACTTTTTTGTGTGTGTACCTGTGTTATGTTTTGAAGAATTACATAAATTTCTATATACTGGATATACGAGAACATAAAAAGCAGTACAGCTGTCACTATAACCAGGTATAATATCTGGGGACCAATATCAGTTGAATTAATGCTTCGTTTTTCTTTACGTGACGTCGCGTGTATCGGTTGCGATTTGTGTTGCTCAATGGCACGTTGTCCAATGTGTTGCTCAATGTTCGTGATGACGAAGAGCGCCAGATGAAGATTCAGTCAGGTCACATATCAAGTACCTCTCTACCAAGGCGAGTGCATGGGTGAGGAGTATCCCCCGCCGCTGCCCGCACACGCCCACGACGGCCCCGCCGCCCCCACCGCCCCGCTGCCACCGCGGTGCACAGTGGCGACCTTCGTGCACGCCTCGTGAATAATTGCGGGGCACAGTACAAAGACTTCGCTCCGCGGTGCACTCGGAAGCTTTGTCAACGGCGCATGAGTTCCTGGTCTCCAGCTGAGAAGCAAGAACAATGTGTTCGCGTCGCCTGCTGGGGGGTTTTCATTAGAATGGGTGAGGTGCTTAGTCACGCTGTTTGGAAAATCGTCACGTGGAAGTACGTGGCAGTCGGCGAATCGTTTCATTGGAGAAGTACATTTTGAGAAAGCAAACTAGTCGCATATAGTAATTTTGTCGATTAGACAGCCATCTACACTTTGTAATTCTACAAACGTATAAAAAGATACGTTCATATGACCTCTCAAAAATAGATTCATAGGCCCGACGAGGACGTACAATGCATTCTTTGTGCACGTGTTTGTTTGTATGTGCATTGTTTTGGTTGCAAATTTAAGTTATTTTCTACATTTGATTGGTACAATTCATTTCAAAATATGTAAGAAATATACACAATATATAAAGTAAACATTCATTATAGTGTATACAATTGCTCTACACAAGCATTTTCTGAGCACAGAACGTCAACGACCAGGTCTTACCGTCGCGACGTGTCGTTTTGGTGCGGTTGAGAGATAGTTCATCCTGAACAGATGTAATTGTACACTAGTTTTCGCCATACATTCCAATTTTATTAGAAATATAAAATACGTTTGTGTATAAAATGTTGTTTATGAGGACCGGTGCACAAGTGAATTGTAGCAGGGCTTCTCACAGAAAACCAGGGGCCTGGGGCAGCTAATCCTCGGGGGCCCCTTATTTCAAGCAAAAAGTTCCCTCCTCCCCCAATTCATAGATGAATTTATTTCTCCATCACCAGGTATAACATATATGGTTTGAAATATATAAAAATTCGGGGGGGGTCAATTAAGCGAGGGCCTGGCTGCCAGTCCCTTCAGGACGGCCTTGAAAGTAGCGTGAAACCTATGATGGATCCTGGAGAGAGGGGATTAAGGGGAATATTCTACCCCCAAATCAACAACATGAAAAGACAATGAACATTAACATAAATTTGCTAGTTTTCATTCGGGTTACATATGGACTCTATGAAACATAACAAAGCACGTGGGTGGTTCATTCCCAGATCGCGCTTCCCAAGGGGGAAGAGGTACGTTTGACAATTTATGTCAAAGGTCCGCTGGTCAGAGAAGCGTCGTAGCATTTTATTGCTTTGTAAGAACGATGTCAGTAACATAAATTGCATTTTAAATGTTCCGTTTGAATCCACTAATTTCGGATAGAAATAATTGATCTCAGCTGTAATAGTTAAAAAAATCCATTCTATTGTTTAAAACAAGTTTTTTTGTTGAAATTTCCTTCGTGCGTGCTTTCATTTTTTTTTTATCTTCATAATCTTTATTTCGGTCCTTATACGTGTGCGAACAATAATTGTTTCCTTTTCTTAAAAAATAAGAATAAAACATAACCACTGGAATGGTGCAGTTTATCAACCATGAAAACTTCCCTCATACAAAGGAAAACTCAAACTATCATACCAAACGTAGGACAACTCGGAATAAAAACGCCATAAATATAATTTTACATATTAAATTATTTTTATATCTATTTATCATTACGTATCCCTCTATTTTTCTATTTATCAAGCGCTCTTGATGCCAGTATATTTTCTCTCGTAAAAAAATCTCATGTATACATTTCTCTTTTGTTCTTCACTATCGAACTGCCAGAGAAGTTTCCGGTTTCAAAATATCTCGCTTTCCCGTCCCCGCTGTGATCTTGAGCGGCATTGGCAGCTGGGGCAAGGCCATGCGACTGCCCGAGCGGGCAACATCCTCCACGATCCTGCTATATCTCTTCGGCAACTTATCGCCTCAACCGGAGGCGCCAATTCCTCTCCCCTCCCCTCCCCCCGTCACTGTGACGGCGATCCGACGGCAGCGGCATCTCGGAGCGAGGCGGCGAGTCGCCTCGGACCGACCGCCTGTTACGAGGCGGAATTGCATTATTTCATCACCGCTTACTCCAATAACGCTAATGGAGTTGCACCGATAGCCTCAACTCCCGCTGGAGGTCGGCGTGGGCGTGGATGGCTCCATCTGGGGCCCCGGGAGCAATCGCAAGCGATGTTTCCGTGACATGAAGTACTTCGTTGCGCCGATCGTTAAGTGCCGCTGGCGAACGCGATGTCTCGTGTGTGTTTCGTCCGCAGGAAAACGCTCCATTTCCCAGGAACGTGCCTTGATTTTCCTTTTCTCTTTGTAGCAGCTCACGGTGTCGTGTAGCACAGCCTATTCTATCAAAATCTTTGCCCCGGGCATTACCATTCTTCCTGTTGAATCTAAAGTTGTTGCTTTGCCGATTTGCAACGTCCGCAATGGATATGGGATGGTTAGCGCGTAATGGCTCAACCCAACTTGTGTACTTCTGAGATGATGGTGGACATAATTTTTCCTGAAATGGTTCATCGTGTGTTTACATTTTCAAGAACGCAACTTGAACTAAAATATGTTTTTGTAAATTAAATATGTCTAGGAGGGTGGTTAGGATTTCTGAATTAACAAATGTAATTATGTGGTACATGTCTTTTGGGTATTTTAAAACTGTATAAATTTGTGCATAAGAAGTTCATGGTTTTGCTAAATTTTCAATTTGTTGAATATAAAATATAATACTCTTAATAAAACCTCAACTTTGTGTTATTATTTCTAAAATTAATGTACATAAATAAATTGATAAATAACACAGAATCAGAATTCAATAACCTTAAAATATTAGACAACAGAATACTCCCAAGCATTTCACTTTTCATTACTATCATAGTCAAATTCTTTTATTAAACAAGGTCATCTGGAAGTGTCTTAATTTTTGTATTTATAAAGTCGTATGTTTTGCATACGTCTGTCGACGGTGGATGAAAATGTGAGTTAAATTATTATTGAATATTTTTCGAGACCCAATAATGAAACGGGACAGCTTTATATTTGGTTTGTACTCCTTATACGAACTCGTACGTAATGCTCATACTGAGGTTGTGACAAATACCTTCGGTTTGGATTTTTATTTCTTGAATAATGTGCAGTTTTCATGGGAAATGAATTAATAATATTTCACTTTCTCTGTATGATGTTTTGACGATTTATTTTGTGACTGCCGGCACAAAGCCCGCTCATCCTTAGACAGGATGCCCCCTGTTACCATGTCAGAGAGAGATCTGCTTACTGGACTGTACGTGTCAAAACTCCTGGAAGAGTCTCACAGAATCTTAACTGTCCTCATTTTCCTTTCGGGAAATAACAGAGCGTGTGAATTGTCATTTTCCAGCATCACAATTGAAGGCTTGAAATAAAAAAGGATGTAAGAGCGTTTTTCATACTTTCGATCAAAATGCGTTTATGTATACGTCAAACCTATTGACACATACAACTCTTGCCATTTATAATTACCCCGTAACACTATCTAGAAAAGCATGTGGACTTTGATTCTTATTTATGTTATAGGGCTTGATTCATTCATCATTCTGGTAAAAACATAAACTGAACAGAAAAATCACTTACATTATATATTTTCAAGTCCCCAATTATAAATAGTATATTATATCACATTAGGAGCAACCTTGACCCGACTTCGTGAATATATTTGTAGGACAGAATCTCCAAGTTACGAGACAAGCATCTTTGGCATTCATAATAGTTTATGATCAGAGCTCCGACTTGAATGTAAATACGTATTTGTTTGTTGAGTAGATTTGATCAAATTTGTATCCTATTAAGCTCTTTGAAGTGATTATATTTCCACTATTCCATATTATCTTTCAAAATATTCATGGAAGATTCTTTTTAAGGTAGTACAATTTAAAGTAGTTCGGGCCGAAGGATTACGGGTTCGAGTCCCGCCTCGGGCATATCACTTCATTTAAAATACAGATACACCTAACGTTAATCAATATTGGTCACTGATGACCAAAAAATAAAAATGAAAAGTGGTGTATTGAGTTTAGAAATAGTTCGTGATTTAACTCCACCACACTTTATTGCAAGTAGTTAGATTCCATTACTATTTCTGATGCTGAGCCACGCTCTAGCCAATAGAAAGAAATATTAAAGATTACAAATGTTCAATTTCACATTTTAACATTGTAAATAGCATTTTAAATTGTCAATTATCTGAAACAAATTAAGAAACTTACTTTCAATATCACAATAGTGTTCAGTCTATTTTAACACAATATGTTATGATTAAATCTTCTTTGGCAGCTAATATTAACACTAAGTTTTTTGACCGTTCTATTTATGTGACTTAAACATTTGATTAATTCATAATATCACTATTTTAAAATGTTTGTATGAATTTTTACTTTCTCGCCTTTACGAATCTAAGAAAAGAAAGTAATCGTGCACAGAAAAACTGTGAATTTTCGACAAAAACTCATCTTGTCAGGCCATGGGGACGAAAAACTGGATTAATCATGTTTCTGTATACAGTAGGATGCGACACCGATGTCGATGTTTTCAAACCATCGATGTTTCTGTAGAAACAATATATCGATGTCAACAGAAACATATATGTATTAACATCGATGTTTTTTAACATCGATATTTAGTTGCCGATGTTTTTTTCTTTGACGTTGTGTTTCTGAATAAAAAAATCGCATGATCACAATATTGAAAAAGTTAAAATATTAAATAATAACTTATAGTAACACTGTTATTCATGTGTTGTAACCAAAGGATCTATGTCTGCACTAGCTTCATCGACCAAAGTCTCTCGCCCTCCATACGTTCCATGCCCTTGTATTTCCTCTTTCGTCATATTAATTTCGTACACTGAGATATTGTCAAGGAGTCTGTCCCTTCTTCTCTTATCCCTATTCGGTGAATTGATAAACACGAACACAATCAAATTAAATTTTAATGCACACGAATTTAATGAGAGTGGATACTAATCCAGGCTAAGAACATTGATGTTGGAAAACGATGGATTTTAGCCGATGTATTTTGAACATCAATGTTTTAATTTTGAACATCGACGACTTCTAACATCGATGTTTTGTTATATGTCACTAATATACAGGTGTCCCACCACGTGTGTTCCCCTTTCCATAATGTGTACACGGTCAAGGGGAACCATGGGAGCAGTTTTAATTTTCGAGAAATTATGTTTTTTTGTTTTAAATGAAATTGTATATTTATCTCACGAGTAATAGATAATAAAAGTGGAGTTCTAAGATGTATCATTTTTTAATATTTTGATAGTCAATTAAGAATAAAATTATACTGACATGTGATTTTAAATTAAACGGACAATATTCCTGTAGCAGTTTTGCAACTGTTGCCTTTGGTGATGGTGGACGACACCGAGACTGTTTCGGGGAGAGAGAAGCGTCAATGAGGGATAGAGGCTTAACTACAGGAATCCATTATCTTGTCACAAAGGACACAGGGACAAACGTCAGTATTAACGAACAGCATGAATGATTTTTTCCATTGATCGGAATTAAACTTCTCGTCTCGCTGAAGTTTCAAAGCAACGACGTACAGCGACGCAAATCACTGCAGTATGTTCGTCGCTTCTTAAACCTGCAGTCGCGCAGGTGTGCATTGCTGTCTATGGGGACACAGATCCTACTAAAAAATTTATGTACACATTATTATTCTGTTTTTCTGTTGCCATGTACGTCTGTCGAGGTATCGAAATGCTTTGTTTTACATTTGCAGTGTGGGAGAGCTAGAATTTTTTGTTTGGAGAGCATCTAAAAACTGTTTTGTCTCTTTCTTGCAATAGAGAATTCTGAAATGAAAAAATTAAGACTGTCATCACACGTCAGCTTTAGAATCTGATTTCCAACATTAAGTATTTCAATAAAAATATTAACTGCTACCTGTCCTGGAATATGTTTACATTTTTTTCGTCATATCCGACGTTACTCTAGCATATATTTATTCGCTTGTTTTACCACCAATTCGCCTGCTCTCGCAAATAATACTTGTAGTCACCGT
Organism: Gryllus bimaculatus; assembly: GCA_017312745.1. Classification (NCBI taxonomy): domain Eukaryota; kingdom Metazoa; phylum Arthropoda; class Insecta; order Orthoptera; family Gryllidae; genus Gryllus; species Gryllus bimaculatus. The sequence continues at coordinate 13,906,384 of BOPP01000012.1, forward strand.
CAATGAAATTTGATACAGCACCAAGCGTCAATAAACACAACAGCATCCCCTCCGACGCGATTACATCTTGATCTGTTTGATCGGTACCTCTCATATTTCTACTGTATTTTCCAATAATTGCTGGCTGAGTGACGTTTACTTTTTTTTTAATGAATTATAGTATCTTCACATACTCGACATTTCACGAGCAACTTTCATGCAACTACAACCAAATGATCGCCCACCTATCCATTTGCGTGTAACTGGCTTCGAATGCGAATTCCATTGGACAAAACTGCCTCAGATACACTCATCAACTGGTTGCCACTCACATTATCCAACGGACCTCCTGTATCCACATTATCACTATCTTCGTCTATTAACTCGTTCGCAGACGATGTTGGAATGAAAATATTTTCTACTTCCATATTGTCATTATCAACACCGATATCACCAATTGTCGTCTTCAAGCAACTGAACTGTCTCTACGATAGTCAGTCCGTCTCTAAAACAGTCGTTATTCCTAACAAATGAAAAAAAAATTACAAAAATTGCGATTCTTCACTGTACGATTGAACAAAATCAAGCTAGTGGTGCTACAAAAACGTATACTTTCTCTCGTTATTTCAAACTACTCCGCTATATTATGTTACTACCTAAACCTGCAAAAAAGGTTTTAAAAAGCAGATTTTTTCCGCTCCGCGACCCGAACTCATATCCTCAGAGCTAACTTACTATCAGTCATACCACTATCCCACAGAAGCGCCGTTTGGGGCGAACTCGGGCAGACGCATAAAATGTATGTGCTCGTCTAAAGTCAAATGCAAGACAATCCGTAAATCTTAACGTAAAACAATCCGTTTGAAACTCTCAGAGTATTGAGTTCGTACAGATCGATCTGGCAAAATCAATTTTGGTGAAAATCGGCTGAACGGTTTTGGCGCTAGCGTTGACCACAATTGGACAGAGAGAGTAAGACAGACAGACGTTTGGACGTCAATCGATTTCTCGTGATTAGAAACCCACAAAACGTGGACTCAGGCTACACCACACGTTAGATGATTGTTTCCCTTATACTTAACAATACTATTTAACAACTTTTTCGTTACCAAGGTCCGGCAATACAAGATTATGTGCCGAAAATTCGCCGTATTCCGAAGCATGATTACACAACTTTCTCTTCTAACGTTCTCTTTCTCTTCTAAGTGCTCTAGTAAGGCCAGAAAGTAAAAAATATGAAAACTTGGAGAGACGTATACGTCACACGAACTTTTTCACGCTTCCCGTAATAATAAAATTATTTAAATAATTTTCATTGCTTTTAGAACTATCTGTGAGTGTTAAACCATTGAGATAAATTGAATTGATAACATTATAGACGAAGAATTCAACTTACCAATGATCTGGGACCATCGGAAAATAATCACAATTTTTTGAACAGCCGGACACAATTTTATAACACCTTTCTCGAGTAAGATCGCACAATAAACTGACGAACCAGATCCCCTTGCGACAAGAATACATTGGCACGTACAGAAACATTGACCTAAGCGACAGGAATTAGTATATTCTGTCATAACTTCTTTGCTGTGACGCATATGTCGCACTCATCCTTAATTGTTTTTGAAAATTCATTATAAGCGACCTTTCACAAGGCCAATACCCCTGCATTTCCCACACTCATTTCTTTCATTTCTTCACAATGCAGTCTTTAATAAAAGAAAATAAAATGCTCTGTGTTTTCCCGTGACTGATGTGTGTAAGACTTTCCCTGCAATTGTGTTTATTGTACAATAAGAAAAGAAATATAGAATATTATATTTTCCTTTTATTTTTGTATGAAAAAAATTTAACTAGATCTTTAATAATTGAGCTTCACACAAATGCGTCAAACTACTAAAATATAAATTAACTCCTGTTTTTCTGGATATTATTATGCTGAATGCATTTTCTATTTAAAAGATACTCATGTTTTTATTTTTCCTGCTTTTTGTTAGGTAGATAGATAGATTTATTATTTCTGCAGGTAGGTTTATACAACCTGGAGGCAGAACACTACAATTAACAAATTACAATTAGGAATATTGATACAATGTAGTTTTAAATAATTTTAAGACAATAATACTAGTAATAACAATAATATGACAACATTAATGACAATAAGAATAATAGCATTACCTCTACATTTTATGGCTGTCTTGCACAGATATTTTAGCTAATAAATACATTTTTTAAATACACTGCACTTCACTTCTCTTTATCCTTCTCTTTGCACTACACCTCACAACACTTTGTTTACACTGTCACACACGTGTTCCAATTAAAATTACTGAAGTTTGTACATCTTAAACGATTTTGTGAAGTCCAAATGCTATTTTGAAATGCAAAGCAGTATGATAAATACACGCATGAAGAATATTTCCTTGGAGCTTATTAGAGTTGAATGTTTGGTGCAAAACCACTCCTTTCAGAAACAGCTCAGCAGTAATGTAAAACTTTGCCCTAATTTTATCCGTTTGGGCACAAATATAATATAAATAACAATGATTCTTGTATTTTTGTAAGTTCTTCAAAAAATGTTTCACGCGCATTTAGGATTATATTCCAAATGTATTTCAAAGTTCAATATTTAATAGTCATTGCTTGGTACGTGTTGTTGGATTTTTTTCAAAAAAGCAATAAAAATAGGCGTTTATCTAAATTATTCTCGGTTTGACATGTGGATTTAAGTAATACAATACTGGGTTAAATTGACATTCTCACCAGTCGTTAGTACGTCTCTCTCCTCACCTCTCTTCCCCTTTTTCTCTCTCTTTCGCGCGCTCTCTCTCTTTCGCTCTCTCTCTCTTTCGCTCTCTCTCTCTTTCGCTCTCTCTGCTTTTGCTCTCTCTCTTTCGCTCTCTCTTTCGCTCTCTCTCTCTGTGCTTCGCTCTCTCTGCTCTTTTCGCTCTCTGCTCTCTTTCGCTCTCTTCTCTCATAACTTCGCTGCGGCTCTCTCTCTTTCGCTCTCTTACTCTCTTTCGGCACTTCTACTCTCTTTCGCTCTCTCTCTCTTTTTCGCTCCTCATTCGCTCTCGTCTTCTCTCTTTCTTCGCTGCTCTCTCTCTCTTTCGCTCTCTCTCTCTCTTCCTTTCGCTCGGCTTCTCTCTCTCTTTGCGCCTCGCTTTCTCTCTCTTCTCGTTTCGCAGCTCTCTCGTCTCTTTCTCTTCTTTCCTCTCTCTTGGCTCTCTCTTCTTTCGCGCTCTCTCTCTTTCGCTCTCTCTCTCTCTTTCGCTCTCTCTCAAGATATTTTTTTCAAAACTTCCATCTGGCTGTCCGGCCGTTCGTTTGTCTGTCCGTCAGTGAACAATATGCTATTGTTAGGGAACCAAAAAATTAAGGCAAAATGAAGATTTTTCTTTTAGGTGGCAATAGGTGGTGCCAAGTGAGATGATGCTGCAGCAAAATTGAAAACGTTACCCAGACTGAAGAGATAAGGAAAGTAACCGGTACGTGAAAGTATGTGCCATTCGTAGCACCACTAAGTTTTTTATTCGTCCTTATTTTGATCTCAGTTATCCTGAAAAGGATTTACCCGGCTATTACGCGATAAAAAAACGAATTACAGGGAGTAGAAATGAAAAGGTGTGCACAATGTTTCTGGTTGAAAATATTACGTAACTTTCCTTCTGCTATGTGTATTCAGTGTATGCGTACAAGAGAAAGGGAAAATTGAGAGTGTAAAATCACCGTATCAAACCGAAATTATTGAACTGACGGGAAAATGCATATCAAAATAGAATATTGTTGCTGATCTGTAATTCAGATTACAATATTTTGAGGCTTCGCACAAAGTATTCCCGTCAGTTCATCATCATATTCATCTTCATCACACCATTTACTCAGAAAGGATCAAAAGCAAGTATTTCCGAAAAGAGAACTTACGAATTCATTCTCGAAAAGAGAACTCAAGAATTCACTATCACCAATTTTGCCGTGGATGCAGATGTCCCATTTTTTTCGAATTAGTCGCGGTCAGTTGCAGAGAAACACCTCATTATTGATGCTTGGCATTTACAAATTATTGGGAGAATATAGTTTTTAACTCGCAATGCTCAGTGATATTACTCACATTACTCATAAAACTCAAGAGGATTGAACCTCTGTTGCTTTAAAATAGCTCCTTCAGTGAAGGCTAACATTGATCTATTACGTAAGTGATCAATATGCAGTTTCAACGAAATCGTCTGCTTTTCTTACACGATAGAATTTGTCACCCAAGTTCATAACACAGAGTGTATTTACCGTTCATTCGACAAGTTAATTACATTAAAACATAAGCATTCAAAACGACCAAAACTAAAGATATCTGAAAGACCTGTACCTATTATATATACATTGTATGGTAGTTCTAAGTGTAATTTTAGTTACCGACATCAAGGGCTACCAGGACCCTTAGGGTACCTCTTGAACCCACGCAAAAAAAATGTTTTCACCTATTGAAACTGCTTATACTACGGATTAACGAGTTAGTTAGAAGTTGATTTCATTCGGTGGCAACATAGTGCAACATTAAATGGATATAGCATTGTTCAGTGGTGCGCCTGTACTTTACAGTACTGTATTAAGTACTAGGTGTCGACATTTGCAATATTTGAGCCTTGCAAACTTTTATCTCTACGCTGAATTTTCAAGACAGTTGATCAAGCAATAAGTTTACATTTTTGTAATTATATATTTGTTAATAGAACTGCTATAGTAACTTTGTCATTAGCAGAACGGATTTCGCAATTCCCATCTTTTAGATTCCCTAATTGTAAACACATGGTTACTTGAACCCACGCTTGCAGTGTGATCAAGTAGCCTGCAACTTTCTTTTTAATGCGTTTTCGTTTTATTTCGATAGTTAAAACTTCAACAATGTTTATTTTCTCTTGGTTCTTTAGTAATCTGGCCGTTATGGTACTCAAATGCGAAAAAACATAACCTGAAGTTGGAAATATACGGTCTATAAGGACAACCAACTTGAATGTTTGGCAGAAATTCAGTCGGGAATAGCGTCACAAAGACAAGTTGAAGCTTCCTTTAAAATAAGTCGATCGCCTATTACAAGGAGATTGAAGCACAAATCCAGTCAGAATCCGGGCCATCCAAAAGAGTTTACTGAAGATGAAGAATTAGCATGTGTAAGTCTCCTTGACATACTCTGTAATTTCGTATTTCCGTTTGAACTCATATTTATTGTGAAGCCTTTCTTATCTATGCGTGACAGAACAGTCATTACATTCAAAGACAATCTCTTGAGGCGGGATTTGGTGAAACTATTTTTAATTAGGTGCCCACAGTAAACAATAAAAAACTGGATATCTTTTATTGAAGTTATCTTCGGGTTTGTAATATATTAACATTCATATTTGCATAAGAAAATCTAGGAACTACAGAGACCTAGTGCAAATCTCAATGATTTTATGTAAGAAAACCTCCCTTCGGTCCAAGATCCCATACACCAGTGTAACTTAAACCCAATTTTCAAACAAAATTCTATGCGTTCTGTCTTAAAAGTATTTTATCAAACTACTCTCGTGCATTTTACATTAAGCCGTTATATTGATAGAAAAAATTATAAATCAATTTTTTTAGAGTTTTGTGGATTAGTAACAAAAAAACATACGAAAGAGTTGAAAAATTGAACCCAAGTAACTCGTGTTTACGGTGCTTAAAATTATCTGTAGTAATTCATACTAGTAAATCTTTAGAAAAAGGAAAATCTTCATCAAAATTAGTGAAATCACTTGGAGCTGATCAAGATATTAATAATTCAAACATGAGCATTATGCATCAAATAGCATTAATAATTTATTTGAGTTGAATATTCATACCTATGAAAACAAATATCGGAAGAAATGTATGACAACAAAGGGCTGAGTAATTTCAAGTGTTGGGATCTTTTTTAGGGAGGAGGAAATTCTCAGCGAATGATACTCATTTTGCAGTATTTCGGAAATGTTTCAACAGAAAAATCGCAAGCAGAACATATACAAGTATGTCACCATTTATAATCATAATTCGGCAGAGCTTTTATCAGATAATATGTAATGGTGAGGAATATTTTTTTAAATTAGTTTTGTACTTTACGTTTTTCATTTCATTAACTTGGCTATTTTTTAACTTTTTAGTTTCTCCGCGCACTTTGTAAGAAGGAAAATAGGTATTGTAATCGAGCTCCGGGAAAAGATTTTTTGACAGAAAAACTCTTTTTGCTGGGACCCTAATAAAGAAGTGCATAAATTTCGTTCCCGTATGTAGTAAATTACTTCCTTTAATATATGTTGTAGTCATATTTCATGTTCTATGGGTCCTTGATACCGAAAAATCGAAATATGGCAAAATGTCTATCTGTCCGAGTGGTCAACGCTAGCGCCTTAACCATACTGCCGATTTTCTTCGAAATTGATATTCCCTGGTCGCCCTGAAGGAACTTGAGGCTTTACCAGTTTCAAACGGATGTTTTTATTTCTAAGGGTATTTTACGTGAAGTGATTTCGTTGAAATCACTAATTTTTCGAACATTCAAAAGTTCATTTTTTACTAGTTTTCATTTAGTCTTCCTAAAACCGTAATATATAAGATAAAGAATTTACCTTAATAAAAATATATTGTTGCTTTTGAGAAACTGCTCTATTTTTATCTGTAATTCTTTCCCCACGGATAGAACAAGCGACGGTTAAAGAAATGGCATAGATCTGATTTTCATTGATCTCTCTGAATTTCAAAAAATGCAAAATTTTGAAATGATGCGGGAAAGTATAAGCTGCGCTAGCTCCTCTAGTTTATTATACATACGCCAAGACAATTTACAATATTCAATATTCCATAACTTGTCGAATAAATCGCAAATATTCGGAAAGGGCTAATACGAACTAGTATTTTGTCTTACAACAAAAAACAGGTTTTCATTACCGTTGAATATTGATCCGTTCCAAATAAAATCAATACTTTCACTAAAAGAGCTATTTTTGTAGGAGGGCATACACGCAAAATTCTGATTACTTTGGACGGAGCTAAAGAACAAAACAAGTGGATTTGTAATGAGCACTTGGTGCATTAGAAATAACACGGGGTACCCACTCACGGTGGGTAAGGAATTTATCTTCGTTAATTCTGAGTCAGATTTCAAATTTTTGGATTCTAAAAGAATGGACGCTAATGAAGTGAAGTGGGGTTCCCGTTCGAAACATTACTCTCAAGCTGAGACCAACCGTTGACTAGGTCGGCGGAGTATTGAAACAACAGCGTTTGCGCCTGCATAGGCCTACGTTACAGCCCTATGGGGAGCGGAGCGTAGGCATAGAAAAGCGACTTTGACCCCCACCCCCAGGCCACCGCCTCCCCTCCCGCCCCCGCTCCGCCTCAGCCACACGGCACCGCAGTGCGCCGTGCCGATGCGCCGTTGCAGTAGGGCGGCGCGGCTCCCCCAGCAGTGCGATAACGACCGCGCGCGCGCCTTCCCGCCCTTGACCACGCCCCCGCCCGCTGCCACGCCCGCGTCTCGCCCACTCCACTCGCACTCCACACCCACCGTGCCACAGTCCCGGCCTGCATTTCTCCACCCGCCTGGCTGCCACTCCCCGCATCTCCCACCACACACTCCCTCCCCGCTTGATCCATTTTCCCTGCCATTCCGTCCCTGCCACGCTCGCGTCCTCGCCACCACTCCCACCGCCACCCGCACCCCCGCCCCGCCCCATTTGTCTCCTTGCCTGGTCTGCCCCTCCTAACACACACCGCCCCGCTGGATCCCCTTTCCCTGCCACTCCACCCCCATCTCTGTCTGTTCTCACCACCCCAATGCCGCTCCATCGCTTCCCTGCTCACTCCGTCCCGCGACCCCGCTCTCCCACTCGTCTCCGCTCTTGCTACCACCCTTGCCTTCGCTCCCACCTCGGTACCTCATTCGGCTCCCTGAACCCGAACCACGTCGCTCTGCGCCGCGAAGTGCGACTTGCCCGAGCCCCCGCCCCCGCGGCCGGAGCTCACTCGCGATGCAACGTCTGTTTCTGTTCAGTGCGCGCCTCCGGTCCCGCTGCCCACGCCCGGGATGGAGGCTTTGGGAGAACGCGAGAATGGAGAGTAGCCCTTGGGAATGATTACATTGCATTTAAATGCTACTTTACTCACTCATTTATCGTCCTTATTGAAATCGTAATAAGACGTCAAACGCTTACGTTTTTCCTACTCAATTCAATTAATTTTTTATTCAATTCAGAAAGTTAATAATAATCTATTACTTGTAGAATTTACATGTATTTCTTTACATGCAATAAACTCTCTGTAATTCAATGTCACGCTGATACTCGCCAGTTGCTGTTTGTACGATGAATATGAACCTGAATTTTACTGAATCTGTTCATTGCAATAGCATTACAGAATTTGTTATTGTGTTTATTAATATTCTTATTATCGTTATTATAATCATTCATTATTACCCATTTTATTATTAATAGTCTTACCCTTTCCAATGCGACATCATTCATTTTCATCGATTTGCTCATTTTCAAATTAGCACCACAGTATAGCCGCAGGAGTACTGAGGGTTCAATTCTCTCCCCTTTACTATTTAACATTTTCAGACAGGTCGTCCCAATCCAAGGCGACTCGAATAGTCTTGCATGCTAATGGCGTTACACTGTTCACCTCTTACAGTGATATCGTAATTGCGTAGGAGCACATTCAAAACTATCGAAGCAATTATATTCAATGGACACAGAAATGTAGAGCCAAATTAAATCACTTTAATTTTCAGGTAGAGATATTCACATTACGCCGACCGAAAACTCCACCCGAATTTATCATTGGAAATAATATCCCTTGTATCTGTTCGCAACAGATGTATCTAGAAGTGCTTTTTTTAAATAAAATGTTCGCATGGAAACCGCGCATCCACGCAGTGAGTAGTATCCACGAGTGGGTAAACCTGTGATTAAAATCACAAAAATATTTCCTTTAATTAACTCCCAATATGCCACCAACTTTGAATGCGAACGCTAATGTACAAATAAATAATTCAACCTAAAATAACCTGTGCATGTCGAGTATGGGATAACGTAACCTCCAAAAGCTAATTGTATTTCAAAACAAGTTCCTTTGAAAGATCTGCTTTAAGGTGCCATGGTTTATTTCAAACATGAAAATCCATCGCGAGTTAAATATTCTGCTACTAAATGAACACATTAGTAAAGTAGCTCACAATTCTACCGAAATCTTTACTCTTCCCCTTGTTCTACCACCTTTAATATGGGTCGTTATGCTTCCCTGCATCTATTAAATCTCAAGTACAAACTTAGATCGTCTTAACTTCTATTTTCACCTTAACTAACGCTACAATAACTACCATTACCTCACTTCAGATTACACCCTGAACGTTGAATTAATTTTGCAACCGTAGGCCATGCTCACAAATGGGAAATGTAATACCAATATCCTTCAGATGTCTATATTGAAGGGTGACAATTTAACGGTAAAACAAGGGGAATCAGTGAGGACGATAAATGAGTGAGTAAAGTAGCATTCAAATGCAATGTAATCATTCCCAAGGGCTACTCTCCA
>BOPP01000012.1:13916080-13938620 GCA_017312745.1 Gryllus bimaculatus
CGTTCAGGGTATTGGAGTCGAATTTCGAGCCATACAGCCCTTCTCTGGCGTAGTGATGTGGGTGAAGACGAGATAACTCTGATTACCAGAGTTCGAGTCTTGGTGCGGAAATTATTTTGTTGGTTGAAAACACTTACATGACTCGAAACTTTAAAAAAATTATACATTTTTTCGGCGTTTTCCTACAACTACAACTGTAAATACACATTTTTTCTTTATGAAATATGTTTATCAAAATCAAATCTTCAAATGAAGTTGAAAATATGACTTTTTTGTTATTTTGGCGACAAACATTGTCGTCCGCTCCAAATTTACTGCGCTTCGAAAATGTAACTTCAGGCAGTTCGTAAAGTAAAATCCGCATTAGATGACAACAATAACAACAACAAGAAACAATAAGCAAAATATTCAAAGAGCATATCCGTCGACTGTAGAGGAAGTGTTACTTGGGCACTCTAATGTTTAATCCCATATAGTAGACAAACATGCTAGTACAAAACGTTCGGAGTGTGAGTGCCTGGCAGTAAGTATTTCAATTATATTGATTTGTCATAATCGATTCTTGCTCTTTCCTCAACACCTCAAGTGGAGATTCCTTCGTAGAACGCCTCCCCTCTTCCTGTCATCTTATTATGGCTCTTAGGTAAATGCGATGTCCGCGATGTCTTCAGCTTTCGTATGTCACTTACATATACTTGGACATTGAGACAGAGAATTGCATTAATAAATTCTTCACTATGTTGATACGTATTTACTTATCTGATACGCTAGAATATTTATTTTTACAATTCCGGTGTACGAGTATTATAAATTTTACAACACAATTGCCTCAGCCAAAAAGAGAATGATGCAGAATTGCCTCTCCTTGCAAAAATTGAAATTTCAACTGAAATAACAGGTTTGTAGTTTTCACATCATCCGGGTACAATTGTTGTTGTATGAAATATATTTTATTGATCATTCGACTTTTTAGGAACATTTTGGCGTCAATGTAGACAATTTGCTGTTAAATAGAATTTGTGGCAAATAGAACAATATTTATTTATCCTTAGTTTAGTAACTGACAAGCCTCTTTCTCTACACGTGAGATGTCTAATAACAGGAGTACTTAAATTGGTTTTTCGTAGTTTAGATGCAAACGTATCAGATATGAAGAAGAATGATTCGCACTCCGTTAGTGCGAAAGAAAAAGAGAAGAAAAGATTACGAATGTGCAATAAAATAAATATTTCCGATTTTAAGTATTCTAAATCAGGGGTGTCCAACATGCAAGACCTCAAGGACCACAACTAAAACCTTTAAAATGGCTTCCCCGAATTGTTGATCTCGGCACTTGGGGCGGCGCCGGCCGGGGGGGGAGCAATTTATTTATTTATTTACGTCAAAAAACAGTTAAACACTGTGTGGCGTGCGATGAGGAGAAGTTAATTTGAAGTTATATTTATGTTAAGTGGTTGGAGTTATATTTATGCAATTGAACAATGCGTGATATTAGGCCGTACCACGCGTAGCGCAATGAAACACACTGAGATGATTTTGAAGTTCTGCATTTACTAGAAAAAAATCCTTTAATACAAACTTAACCTATTTGTACATTAAAGTAACTCTTTACTCTGGCAGGACCTGTGCAGTAATGTTCTTGCCCAACATGAATGAAAGGAACTTTCACATTTGACTAATATACTTCCGCGGACCGCAAATTGGACATTGTTCAATATCGTAAGGGTTCAGTGCTTCTGACATTGACCCGTGAGGAGGAATTCTGAGATAACCGTTTTACTTTATCGCGTGTTACTTAACGAAAAATTGGTTGACGACAAAGCATGTATTTCCATTCATCCGTGCATCGGTCCGCCCGTCCGTCCATCCAACTGTCTGTGTGTTCGACGAACGTTCGCACTGAAACAGTTAACAGGAATTTCTCCAAAAGTAATATCCATCGATCCTCCATCGATCTGGACGAACTTGAGGCTCTGCAAATTTGAAAAGTATGTATTGGTGTTTGGGGATACTTCATATGAAGCCTCAACATCATTTTCAAAACTTTCTTAAATATAGCTCCAATTTTTTAATTAATTTTTTCCTGGGATAGAACAAAGGTTTTAAAAAATGGTCTCATTTTCTTTACGATCCCTGAATTGAAAATTGTATAAGAGCCAAATTTTTCGTCATCTTACAATTACAATATTTAAGACATATTTTTTCCTTATTAAAATCCATATATTTAAATAAGATCAAGTACAATTTTGTGAAAATATTAGTTGCTCCTGATTAATTTTGTGTAAAACAGAAGTCTATTTTTAAACAATTATTTTCTTAACATTGAGTCCATTTTTTTTCTTTCATTTTTTTCTCAAATGGAGAAAAATACAATCATAAAAATCTTTCGAATAACTTTGCATTTTCAAAAATTGCAACAAAAAAACGTTTCAAAACTACAATTTTTGATAGCTTTTTCCGTCTAAAAAATTAAATTTTAAAATATGATTGTGTACTACATTTTGAAAATACAATTTGTTTTCGAGTAATTTTTGTTTAAAATAAAGGCAACTTACTAAACCTTTTTCTTAGAACGTCTACTAATTTTTTCGTTATTTCTTTTTTAATAGGTCAAAGTACACTTATAAAAATGTCACAAGCTACATTTTTGGTGCGCTCTGCATTTTCGAAAACTGCAAAAGTTGCAGAGTTTGCTACCGGAATAATGTAAGGTGAATATAACTACCAGGATAAATGGATATGTAATCAATATAGTAATACTTTTAATTATTCGTTATTATTGAGGAATATTCCTTGAGAGATTTGACTTACGCGTGTGTTTAGTGTGTTGCAACTCCGAAATCCTTAATTCCTCTACTTGTACTTTTAAAAGGCTTTAACAACACCCCACAGCCCAAAATTTTCACTAGGGCGTCTTCCGATTTTTGTTCGTTTTATTAAATTATTTCAGGGGCAACTTTTTTTTCATTGGTGCTGTCTTTCTACGGGTAAATTAATGATTCCCAGTTGACACTTTTCCCGTTGTTTCTGATTCCGAATTCATCCCCTTTTTGCTGCAGTCGGTGTAATGCTTTAATCTGACCTTCCCTATGAGGATCCCAGCAAGCTACTCCGTATTCAGTTTGGGACGAAACAAAGATATGTAGGCCAGCATTTTCGTATTACAGTTAGCATAACGTAACGTAAGTACGCATAACAAAATGAATAGCTGTCCTTCTGGGTAGTATAATCTTACAAATCAGCTCAGCTAATGTTTCGAATTATTACACCCAGATACTTACAACTGCGTACCTCATGGATTTATTTCTACACAGTGGAGTGTTTCCTGTGTTCGAAGCTACGTAAAACTAATTGTTTTTCTTTTATCTGGATTAATATTCATTCCGTTTACCTGCGACCATTTCATCAATTCGTCAATATCTTTTTGCAACGGATATACATATATAATTTATATTTGTGTGTGTGTGTGTGTGTGTGTGTGTGAAAGAGAAAGAGAGAGAGAGAATAGGATGTATCTAATTTTTACCTTCTCGCTGCCGCTGTAGAGAAAGTTATGTAATGCTGCGCGAAAAAAACAGCGAATTTTCAGCAGAAAACCTCTTATTATAGGGCCCTTGCGACGAAAAAGTGAATAAATTCATATGCTAAATTAAGAAACAAATCCTTTATCACATGTTTGGGCCATATTTCATGTTTCGTGGGTCCTTGATACCGACAAATCGATTGACGGCAAAACAAGTGTCCGTCCATCCATCCGTCTGTTTGTGAATAACGCTAGCGGCTGAACTGTGCAGCCGTTTTTTCTTCTAAATTGATTTTCTTTAATTGATTTGGCACAGTCTCTTGAATTTCAAACCCATATTTTTATTCTTGGGGTACTTTACATGAAATTCCTGGGATATTTTTAAAATTAAAAAAAATGACTATATCGTTTTTTTTTATTAAATTTGGTTATTGGATAGTGTAAAGGACGCTTAAGAGAATCGTGCCAGTATCATGTTCATTGATTTGTCTGTTTTTTCGAAAATTAAAAGGAAATTAAAATGTTTTTGGAGTCTTTCTACAACTACAATCATGAACATACAATTTTATTCATAAAAAAATGTGTTTGTCAATAATAGATCTTCAAATAAGATCATATTGAATTTTTTGAAAATATGAGCATTTGGTGACATAGTCGCCCGCTCCTACTTTTCTGCCCTTATTATTTATTATACTTATATTATTTCATTTTAAATTGCGTCCTTTAATTGTGTTAAATTTGAAAAGGAGTAGATGATCTCCCTTTGCTTAATAAGATGTGAGAGTGAAAAGTAATCCGTTAAAAAAACATGTGATTTTGATAATATAATTAATTATTATTATATTTTTCTGTCCACTGTCATTTTCGTGCTATCGGTTTCAACAATTGTAATTGACAAAATGTTAATCCCATACAAATTAGCGACCATTGTTTCGTGTTGTAACCCATTGTTGTAATGCTGCACTTATAACAGAAGGCGGGAATGACGACTGCCTTTCGTTCGCGTTAATATAAACTAATACTTTTATAGATTTGGATAATATTACAATACTATAGTGTTTAATAATTACAATTATATATTTTTCGATCTATTTGCATTTGTTTGCCAACGCTATCAGTATACTATTATTTATTAACTTTTAATTATTTTACTTTCTCGCATACCGCTTACGCAGAATATTGTAAGGCTAAAAAACGCATCGGATATGTTTATGAATACACTGTATACCTTTCACAATGAATTCCATGCCATAAATATTGTCATTTACAGTTTTGAATAAAATATCTATTGCTTGAAACTATTTAATTTTCGCACCCAATGTACGACTTCAAATGAATTTTACAAAAAATGATTAATGAGATTTGTTAGTTCGGAGAGAAATTGTGATATAAATAATATATCATAACCATTACTAAAGGCGAGAAAGCGTGTGCTGTTTAGCACCACTAGTTCGATACACGATACCGTCGTCCGCGTGAAATCTGATTGTTGAGTAATGTATTTTCAGAGCCACATCGCCTGATTACTGTATTTTTAGTTTCAGAATCTTATTTTCTTGTTCCGGGTCTATGATTTTATTTGCGTCACTTCCCTGTTTTCTGGCAGGAACCTACTTGTTCGTATTTCCCATACTGACGACCAGATGTCCGTAAATGTTATTCTTCTGATTAGGCAAAATTCCTTGATTTTTCAACAAAATCCAATAAAATGCTTGAAAGAAGAAGTACGTTGTTGTATTAGGTTTGCTGGCCCGTTATGCAAAAAATTTCAATTATAGATTTGCTGAACTATACTGAAGAATACTACGCCGTTAGGAACTATCGGTAATATAAAACTTACCTGTCACATTTCATTAATATTACATTATTATAATATGATATTCACTTCATTCGTTTTTGATATTGCAATGAGCCCCAGTGACCCATTGCACAGCGCGAATCCTTGTGTCACGCCCTATTAAAATAACTCCGAGCGAAGGGCGCTTTTGGCAAATTTAGCCACGCGCAGCTGCGCGTGCCGCCACCCAAGGATTCCTCGACGTTCGCCCGCCTCCGAAAAAAGCACCCCCTACGATCTTTGTGTGGCAGTAGGTGATTGACTCTCGGATCAGTCATATTAAGAGACTCGGGGGCAGCTCGCTAGCTAATCCCTAAGGGGCAATAAACCACGAAGCTTCGTAGAAGGGTCGCGGACGTGTATCGTGTCACTTAGGCACTAGATGCACAACAATAAACAACCAATTACATGTTAGGAAGTAAAGGTTGCAAAGATGCGCAGTTCCCTTAATCCAATCACAGAGCTCGGGTGATACAATGTTCTGAAAATGTTTAACAAGCCTATGAGAAGCTTCGCGCTACGCACGTGACAGAGCTCTCGCATTTTGCGATAGGGGTGGGAACGGGAGCTGAGAGTGCTAAAGAGACAAGATTATTAGAAAAAGATTCTGAATAGTGATCGGAGGTCTCTTAGAGAGACAGTTCTTGGTTTAACGGCGACAACAGCCATCCAACGAACGATCGCTGTTCTCCACACGATCCTACCAGCCATCATTTCAGCAGTATTTATTTTGGATTTATGTCGGGCTGGAATAATAGGATCAACACCACAAATTACCCGTGAGGGTGTGCAGCACGATCATTCATCTGCAAATGACAAAACGCGGTCCAGGCGACGTGTGACGACGACCTGCGACCCGCGCATCAAAAACCGACTCTTCATTTCGCGGACGGCCACGGATGATCTCCCGTCCAGCCTGAAGTCGGACATCCGCGCGTGTTCCTGCCGACTACACGAGTCTCTTATGGCATTTAAATGGGTCCTCCTCTGCAGCCGATTGGTATTGGACGTGTAATCCTTTCGGGGTGAAGTAGCGACATCACAATCATCACCATCCTGTAAGTGAATTCATGCCCATACTAATTATTAGCCAGAGGAAAGAACAACAAATAATAGTATGTGAGAAAGACAGTTTACCACGATAATAAACGTGTTCCCGCCATTTTGTCGGGTGGTATCACAAAGAAATGTGTATTTTTTAGTCAGTAAGCCAAATGCAATCCTTCGATCCAGGACGCTCACCCCTGAGATGTCCAAAGCCGGTGACTAGACAGCAGGTAAGGCATACGCTTGGTGCTCTTTAAATAAATTCAGCGCGTGCGCCCTGCTGTCTGAAAGTGACCGTCGCACCTTAAGTGTGATGGCGATCCCCCTTCCCCTATGATAGTGTAACTCACAGGTTGCATTACATAAATTGACGTCCAACGTGTGTGGTTGATTTACAATATCAGTGATTTGTAACTTTGAAATATTTGGTTTTCAACCAGTTATATCAAATAGATTCAGGTGGAGTATAAGAAATGAAGGAAGTCATCCAGGAAAGTCTCTCCACAAAGAGCTGAATCAGGGTCTCTTATTAATAATTGCATTTATGTCGGTAGCAATCGGATCACTGGCAAACAAGTGAAGGGGACAACATGTCCAACTCTTAATATAATTGTAGTTTGTGCGTAATTTACGTTTTATTTTGTTACAAGCTGCAGCTCTTGCTACAAACATAATTTCTGTTGCATTCACTCTCACCAGCAAGATGCCACTGCGGAGAGACATTCCTGGCGAATTGTATACTATATCAATATTAACACGGCCGAAATTTCCCTGTGAGAAAGTTACTACTCGTACAATAAAGAGTTGTTAATACGTTTTTGGAGAGGTCACCTATTAATGAAAACCTGGTATTGTCCAGGTATCTAATTTATAAAAATAAACAAATTAATATTAAATAGATGATTACCAAAAGAAGAGTGAAATAAAGTTGAAATAGAATTGTTAAATTATTAAAGCATGAAAGGTAACTGGATCGCTCCTGGTTAGCAGCCGCTAGGCGTGAAAACGATTCATGCGATTTCTGAATTATGGTCAGCCGTATTAGTACACACGGGACGTCGGTGATGACGGGAGCGGCCCCGAGTCCCACACACGATCGAAGGGTCAAAGGAGATGGAGAATGTGAGCGGAGTGGGGAGACAAACACAGAATTTTACACCCTACATTTTGGACTTCCCCATCTCGCCTGAATTGACTGAAAAATAACGGATGGCTGGGAAAACAAGTGACTTGCAACTAACACCCTTCCTAGTCTGACCAAATACGTAGACGATGAATTGCCAGTATGAACGGGCATCGCCAGACAACTACACTGAAGTTTTTGAAAATTGAAACACCAAGAAAGAGGCATACTATTACAATGAAATGTATTCCACATATTAGGAATATCACAATATTCAATTGGTTATATTTATAGAACTATCCCTGGCCTTGATTATTTATTAGTCAGGTTGAAGCCGCCACGCGCTGCCATCAGAGCCTCTAGACGTTGTGGCATGGATTCAAAGAGGGCCTGGATATGCTGCTGGGGAACACACCTCCACGAGGTTTCTACGCGTGACCACAAAGCATCGACAGTGGCTGCAGTAGGACCAGGTCGAACAGTTGCCAACCAGGACCAGGACCAAGTCGAACAGTTGCCGACCTATCGTATCCCAAACGTTCGATACGGAAACATTCCAGACGAGCGTGCAGGCCAGGGAAGCAATGGTACCCATTGTTCTTCGCAGATAGCCCGCAAATTCCTTTCCACATGCGTCGGACATTGTCCAGTTTAAATATGACATATCGAGCTGCTTGCAAGAGGGCCAGTATCTCAGCCTCTAAAACCTCCCTGTCGTAGCGGTTGGTGTTCAGATAACCATCAATATGTACGAGGCGAGATCGCACATTGTAGCCAAGGTGTCTCAAACCATCACACTTGGCGTTTGTCCGCCATGGCGCGGAACAATGCAGGCTGGCTGATAGCGACCCCATGGTAGCGTCAAACACGTACGCGACCATCGCTGTACCCGCGGAACCCGTTCGAAAAAAACACTAAATTTTGCCACACAGCACACCAGCGAAGACGTTCACGGTCCCATTGCTGTCGTAGGCGTTGGTTGTTTCTGGCCAACGGAATCTGACGCAGTGGTATGCATGCCACCAGTGCAGCAAATGGCGTCGAACCTTCGACAAAGACATGACCACACCAGTTGCAGTGCTCCAAATTCGAGCCAACACTGTGGACGACGCCGTTCCAACGGTTATGGCCCAACGAACAAGATGGCGGTTATCTCGCGATGTGGTCACATGCTGTGGTCCAGTACCAACTCGTCGCTCCGTATGACCCTCCTCTACTCACTGGTTACAAACAAGCATCACTGTCATAGCAGCGCGCCCCGTTCGAGCCGCAATGTCACGGTGACATTGTCGCATGACAAACCCGTTTTTTGAAGTCCGATCGTTCTGCCCGTTCGAACGGTCTCAGATGCTGATTTTGCACCCTTTAGCGTAAACGAGGCATTCCGGTTCTTGCTTGCATGTTTCCACGTCGTTTGACGGCTCTACGCCCAGTGTTAGCGTAACACTGACCTGGCCTGTCATACATAGGAGGGCGCTGCTATACCAATGTACAATAGCAGCGCCCTCCTATGTATGACAGGTCAGGTCAGTGTCAATCAATGTACAGTCCATCACACTTCTTATGGGTACACTGTTCTACACATCTGCCGATTTTATAATGATTCCGACCATTCCTTGTGGGTGTTGCAATTTTCACAAACAGCGGTGTAGATATTTTCACCAATACAATAATACTTTACATTTAAACATAACATTCCTGAAATAGAAAAGAGGACAGATCATTTAACTTCTTGCATCTCACTTTCACGCAAATATATGGCCACCACGGTTTAATATATTCTGAAAAACCATCTACTCAGTCTCAATTAAACCCAACTCTTCAGAGCATTCTCTCATCATATAAACATACATATCATACTATGGTTCACATAGTGTTTCTTGAAAATACACTCGAAAAAAAAAACGTATACCCATGAGGAACCGACGTCTCATTCACTAATATAAGAAAAAAATTACACACTCAATGTTCCCTCTCACACACATCCAGAAGTGCCAGTTTTTCGCCTCCTAGGCTTGCACAGGTTCTTAGTGTTAAAACGCGATTCACGTTTCCCCTACACCACCGGACTTACAGATTATCTCATCTTATAATAATAATAATAATAATAATAATAATAATAATAATAATAATAATAATAATAATAATAATAAATCATTCCCGACGGCTTAAAAGAATGTTAAAAAATTATGTTTGCAATATTCAGAAATTTCCATTCGTATTATTCCAAATAAAATTTTAAAGTACAGATTTAAGGAAAAGGAAGTATCAAATTTGCAATTTTGCAATGTTAATTTTTTTTTGTTCGCCATTTTCGAAAATAAAGAATTCAAAGAAAATGCGATTTGCGACATTTTTAAGAACCCTTTACTCTATTCGAAGAAAAAGGATTTTTTACTAATGTCGAGCGGGGCAAAGTGGATAATAATTACCACAATCTTCCTAAAGTGGTAAAAAGCCACCCCGGCTTACGTACGGTACATTGCTGCTTTAATGGAGTTTCTACAGTTCTTAAGAACTGTTAATCTACAATAAAAGGCAATCCTATCAAATCATTTAAAATCTTCCATTATTTACAAATTCAATAATGAAAATAAAATTAAATAATTATAATTCTGTAGAAACTACATGAAAGCTTCAACGTGCCGTACGTAAACCTTTGCCCTACTTTGGGAAGATTGTAGTAAATAACGTTTGTCTTTCTCACGAAATTAACTAAGTTATAGCAGTACCTATATAAAATTTAAAAACATACGTATATTTCACTTGGAGAAAATTATTGAAATTAATGTCATTCAACAAAAAAATGTAACTTAAATTTGACATTAAGCCATCTCACAGGGTGGGGTGACTTCATGCCACTACGTTTATTTCATCTCGTTCAATGCTACATGAGGCATGGCACAGTGTCACTCCCTTCTTCATGATTGCTTTGTAGCAACAAATGAATCGAATCACAATATTAAGTTTAGTAAAATGGAAACTGACGAAGCACACTCTTTTTCACATAAACCTTCCAAATTAATTTTACATACCTTAAAAATTCACTTTCTCCACACTATTTGATACTCCTCATGAATCTTTGTCTGAACTGAAAATACTTTTAGCGGCCAGTGGAAAATTGTTTGTAATATCTTATTATGAATCTTATTCTATCTAAAGTGTTCTTTGAAAAACAGTGTTTAATTTTCAAGTGCTTTGAGACCCGCAGTTTGTTTTGAAAACATTGATGATTAAAAACATATACTATAATGTGTTAACGCACATTGCACTAATGCATGTGTGTGTGTGTGTGTGTGTGTGTGTGTGTGTGTGTGTGTGTGTGTGTGTGTGTGTGTGTTTTTCTGAATGAACTTAATGTAATATGTATATTAAAGGGCGATGCCTGCATGTAGCACGTGCTGCCTGTGCCTTTGTTTTAAACCGGCCCTGATAAGATTCATAGATTACTAGGGCATAAAAATATTGTTCCGAACTTTAGTAGTGAGGGGGATTGTACCTTGTGCAAACAAGAAAAGCAGCTTGAGTGCATACATGTGCATTTATTACTCTCAATTTATTTATTTTCCAACCAAGACGCCTGGCTTCATTTGGAATTTGCGAACGCTATTTGCAACGCGAAGACGACGCGTCCCCTTTGGAGAATGAATGAAAATTAAATGCGGAGCGGGGGTGGGGCTCCACTCAAGGACAGGAGTCGCGAAAGAGGTGCTAGTGAAGAGAAGAGGTAAAGTAGCGTCTGTCGGAGGCCGTCGAGGCAGAAGTAGTAGAGGGGGAGAAGGTGAGACCGGTGAAGGAGGGGTTAAGGCGCTGAGAGCCAGTTGTGTGTACGTGTACGTGTGTGTGAGTTGGTGTGAGTGCGGTGCGCGCATCGGTGTGCATCTGTGTGCGAGTGTGAGATCTGGTCTGCATGCGGGCGTTGTTGTGTATGCTAGTTACTGTGTGGAGGAAATAAGACAGAATTTAGTGATAGATTGACAAATGAATGTGTTATAAATATGGTGGATCCTCATCTTATTGCTGTTGATGAAATCGATGGCATTTGGACGTTCATACAAAGTGTTAGTATTGTACTCAAGAGTATCGTACAGTGCCGGGTAATAGTCGATGTAAACTGCAAATGCAAACCGTACTAAGAAAAATAATTAAACTGGAAGAACGTGTATAATTCATTATCGTGATATTCTCTAAGATTTGGTGTTGTTTATTGTTAATTGAGTGTTTGTTCATTTAGTGGTAAAATATTATTCTTAAATGATTTTGATAATTGCCGAAAATAAATTGAATGCAATGTGAATATTTAAAATAATATTGTTCTTTCTCAGAAATTTTCTTTAGTCTGTACTGCTCAAGGTTATGTTTTTTCTTCTTTTTTCTATCTTTTGTTACACATTCAGCTTATCATAGGTGTGCTAACATTTTTATTTTGCCTTATTAATGCTCATTGAAACTTGTAAATAATTACAACAAATACCTACTTTGAAAACTGAATTTAGTAGTCTGCCTTCACACATTCTCCTTATTTTTAATTTTGTATGTACCTTATCTGGCACAATTGTGTTTGAGGTTGTAGTATGCAGAATTGTGGACAATTAAAGTAAAATTGTGTTGCAGATTGATTGGCATGATCCATGGCTGATGGGTCTAGTTCTTTTTCATGTTACCATTACTTTAATGACTCTCTTGACCAGGAATCACAGCAATTTTCAAGTTTTACTATTTTTCTCTTTGTGTAAGTAAAGTTATTTTGTTGAAAATTACTGTAACTTTCATTGATTTAAATAGTTTTTCATTTAGAAAATTCTCTTGCCTTACATATGAAAATTTACAATTTTCTGATGGTATGTTTTAGTGCTTCTTGTATACTTCTCAGAAAGCATCAATGAAATTGCTGCCAACAATTGGAGGTAAGGAATTGTTGTACTTGAAATACATGGGTAGATTTTGTTCAATAATTTTTACCCCTTGACACAAAAGAACAGAATATTTGAAAGTTTTCATTTCACTATTTTCACAATGTCTACCTATGCATGAAGAATGGAACAGTTTGAATTTACTAAAAAAATATACCTTAAATAGGCCAGAAGTTTTATTTGTTATTGTCTGTCAGAATCATTTGAAATTGTTCAGACATTTTTGCTGCAAGTTCGTAAAACTTTTTATCCTATTGTCTTGAAATATGAAAATAATAATACTTTACAATATGTCTTGCATCTTTTGATTCCTTAGTGAACTAAACTTAGAAATTTAATGAAATAGCTCAAATAAAAATTGCTTTTTAATTTGACAGGGATACTATCAGTAGTATGAACAAATTTTGTTCTATTTATTATAAGTAATGTAATAAAGCATTATGTAAATTCAAAGTAAAATTGACAAATGTTTCAAAAAAATATACAAGTTTCTAAATTTGTGGATAAATACTAACTTACAGTTTGTGATTTCAGTTTGTTCTCGAACCAGCAGTACTTTGACACTAAAGGAATGTTCATATCACTTGTGTTTTCCGTGCCAATCCTGCTAAACTGCATGATTATGGTGGTAAGAATTTACCTTTCTATTGTTTTGTTATTAAAACATTTGTGCTACAATGTTGTTTCTCAACACACAACAAATAATTTACTTTATCTTCTTCTATTTGATGCATATTTCCTTTGTTGAACTTTCATAATGCTTACTCATATTTATTGACTTTTCCTTTTTCTATGTCCTCTTTCAAATTCTTGTTTGTAAATCATCTGTTGTAGTATGAAATTGATTATCTTTCATGTTTATTATTTGAACTAGGTAATGTGTAATAAAAATATTTGTATTTTTGAAATTTAAACAGAACAATTCAGCCAATTGAAGTTTGTTAGCATTGCACAAAAATTCCTCTTCCAAAGTCACTGGATTGGTTCACCAACCTCTAACTTGTTACATTCATCCCAATCTGTAACCCGTTATAATGGAGAAATATGAACTAGAACAATTTTGAGATCTTGACTGATCGGGTCATGCCACGTTTCTGGCTGAGTTGCCAATGTTTCAACCATCTTCTTGTGGTTTTTATCACTGCTGGTCCTGGTGAAGACCACAAGAAGATGGTTGAAAAATCGGCAATTCAGCCTGCAATGCGGCATCACCCGGACAGCCAAGATCTCAACTCTGGCTGCGGAAGCCTACATCTTCACAGAGAACAAATTTGCTTGGAGTGTATAACTACTCTGTGAATTTGTGTGATATATTTATGGTGATTAATATTTGCATGTTTTCTGTGAAGATTTAATAGTTATTCTGATTTCGTGACTTAAGAAAGTCTTTTCCATCAATTCCATATCAGTACTTCATTATTAAATTAACGTTTCGTTGTTTTGTTTGTTATTTTTCATACATCCAATTTCGAATTTTTAACATTCTCTTAACTTTACAAATGACTTTTTTTCTATGTCCTGTGCAGATTCTTTTCATTTCTAAAAAAATTTGCATAGAGGAGCGTGTAGGCTAGTTTTAATTGTGGCTACTTTTAAATTTTAATGAACACACTTCTTGAAATATTTTAAAACAAAAAAAATGAGTATCTTCAAGTTTCAGACAATTTGGGGTATATTATCCCGCATCCAGAGGCATATCTACAGTATGGCAGACATGGTTCGTGGTATGGGTGCCACTCACAAGGGGGAGATTAAAGTATACATACTAAAAGAAATAACAACGACCCTAATTTAAAGTACCCTAACTGAGGCCCAAATTCTGTGCTTACCATGGGTGTCTAAATTCCTGGACATGCCTCTATCCACATCTACAATTTTTATTTTAATGGAATTTTAACAGGTTTTAAATTCTCCAAGGCATTACTTACCTAATCATCAACATTTTGCAATAAAATTACTATCTTAAAGTTTCTTTGGTTGCTAAAGATGAATCTTGAGGTTAAGGATAAGGTGCACAACAGGTGGGAGATACCAGGTGGAGGAAATCTCTGCATGTCAATGTGTAGGTTGATGTCAGATCTGGCCATCTGGTGGGGAACAATCATCACCACCTCTCGCAATAAAAACATGCGCTTCACTTATGGGATGAATTACCCGAGCAGTTGACATGCCCGGAACACTATACAATCAATCAATTAAAAAGAATATAATATTGGTTTGGTTCGCAAGTAGCAAAGTTTGAAAGTATTTTGCGTTTATGTTGCAGGCTAATTGGTTATGGCAATCAAGTCAGCTGATGACAAAGTTGAAAAGAGCACAGCTAAGGCAGCAGGCTCAGTACCTGCAGCGGCAACAGAGCCAGAATCGAACAGAGGAGAATGCCCACAGTAAGGCGGATTGAAAGCCCTGAAATGGCACGTTGACAATGTTGGATAACATTCGACTGAGATGATCAAACAAGAGTGGTCGGACTAGTCAGTGCCCTCCACCAGGTGGGGCCTCCGTGCCACATCCTGAGTGTGAGGTCCAGTGTGAGTTGCAAGTTCATATTCTTTTGTTGTGGTATGGTGGTTCCCAACCTATTGTAATACTTTTTTTGTATGAGAATAGGTCTCTGTGCCTACTGCCATATATCACTTGTGTGATGTGCCATGTACAGTAAGAGGTGAAGAGCTTGTTTTTAAATTTGTTGAGAGTTATCTACCTCATGGATGACTTCAAGCATTGGAGTCTCATTTCATCGAGAAATAATATGCTTTCTTTATTATGGTGGACAAAATGAATTCCACAAAACTTAGTTATATGAACTAATATTGCAGCCTTTGTCTCTGTGACTCTTCAGAAACATACATGGCCTATATGCACTTAGCATGGAGTTACCATTAGTACGTGCTGATAGTGATAGTTTAACTTGTATTAATGCAGGACATAATAATGAGTGACATGTTAGAATTTATGGGAGCTTTGTCAGTAAATTTTGATTCCTCTGATGCAAAAATAGTTGTAATAATAAAATAGCAATTAATGCTTGATGAATTAAGGATAGTGATTATTTAAAATATATATTACAATATAGGTAAGAATACATGACAGGAGAAGCGCTGCCTTACTGTGATATTAAAGATCCCATTTTGGAGGGGAGTCCCAGAGATATAGGTGTCTGATGAATGGCATTCCTGAAAGATGTGTAATTGGCAGTGCAGCAGGACTGATTCACGAGTTATTTAGTGTAAATTCACATCAGATAATTGCACTTTTTCTCCTTTATTTTTGGTTTTCCACAACTAGGTTGGGAATTACTCTGCTAGTGTACTTAACATGAAAATAAGAGTGACATTACTACTGGAAGTAACCAAAGACTGCAATTGTTTTCAATGTGTTTGGCCCACAACTTCTGATGCACAGAACAGTCTAAATGTTGCCTTAAATTATGACCATAATTTTCTTCTTTGCTTCTGCTGTTATATCTTAAAAAAAAAAAAAATAGTTTTCCTTGTCTTTTTGCTTCACATCCTTGCATTACAATTTACATTTTTTTTGAGTTCTTGTTTGTATCATATGGCTTACATCTTGCAGTGAGATCCACTGCTTAGTCTGTAGTCTGATATTTCTCTCATCCTGTGAATATATATCTTTTAATTTATCAAGATCCAATCCTTTCTTCTAATCTTTATTCTTCTCAACTGAATTATTTTTTAAAAATTCTCGGAAGTGGGATGAACACATAGCATGCTTCATGAAAAATTTCTTTGTGGATACATCTGTAGTAAGAGGTTTTGTAAATATATATATATTAATTTGTTAGCTTTTGCCTAGAAATGTTTTGCATATACCTTAACATTGTCTTCCTTTGTTCGTCTGTGACCTTGCAAGTAAATATGGATCTCTTCTGTATAACTGTCTGTAGCATTGCGTGAAGCAATAATCCACAAGAAAGTGACTGGTTATCATAACTAAGTATCCAATGTGATATTAATTGATGATTATTAATTTGTTAATAATCAAAAATGTACATACCTGAAAAGCAGTTATTCTATAGAAGAAAATGTGGATATTATTAATGGTATTGTTATGCGAGAATCGTGGCTTCTTAGTAGTTGGCTATGATAATTCTATTTCATTAATTTGGTTTCAGTATTGTAATATATCTTTTTTATAACTGTATTTATTTCTTTTGCTTCATTGAGGTATTTTCTGAATAAAATTTAAGCGCAGATGTTTTTCTACTTGCCAGGTGTTTTCATTTTTGTTATCTTTCGTTAAGATGCACTTTAATGAATGAAATTATTTGTCAAGCATTGTAATTAGCTGATGTATCGTGATGATGGACAACAGATTTCATCTATTTTTTATTAATGTTATATATCAGATAGATGTGAAGAATCATGTTGGTGATACCAATATGTCTTGAATTGTAGTAAATGTAATGTTGTTTACATGACTTGTGTCTGTGAATAGTGTATTTATGTGATTCAATTACACATGATAAAATTTTTCTTCTGAAAAATGTCTATATTAAAGAACGTACTGCAACTATTGAAAGATCGTGGTTTGTGCTTGTAGTAAATTTGAATCTTTAAACAATATTAATTTTCAATTTGTTTAAGGACTCAGTTTTACTTTTTAAATGTTTTATTCTTGAGTAGTATGAACCCAGTTCAAACTTCTCAAGCTGAGTTTTACCTTTCAAGTATCTTGAAATTTTAGTTTTTAGCGATATTTTAAGAAAAATATTGTTTTAAACTAAAGAGATATTTCTTTATCAGTGTTTTATAAAAGTACTATTATAGGTTTCCTTTCCTTTCCTAGAATCCATTATTTAGAATTAGTTACATGAAAACTTCATGACACATTTCTTCTTCATACAGTCCATTGGCATTGGCATTTACCCACATGTTAGTTAATACCAGTGGTACTTTGATGAATCCAACTGAGATTTGTATTGAACAAAAAGGATATCGCAAAGAAAATCCATTGAAGAATGTTTTCTTGCCAAAATGTGTGGGAATTTGGTACTTTTGGTACTACACTTTTGTTTGATGAATTGTTAAAATAGAAAAGGTTGGATAAACAGCTCTCCTCCTTTCTATATCTTCTATTACTTGATAGTTCCTTGAGCTGAAGAGGCACTTGTTTGTAGGTTGTGACTATCAGCATAATCATACGATGCATACGATTTTTTCCAAACTGAATAAACTGCTGTTGATCTGGCTGAGTCAAAGCTCGGATTTTGAAGAACATGCATTAATTTTTAGAGGTACTTTACATGAATCCTCTGGACATTTTCAACATAAAGTAAAATACACTGATTAAGATGGCATAAGTCCGTTTTTAACTGTTAACTCTGAATTTTGGAAAATTGCAAAAGTTCTAATTTTCTCCGGCGTCTTCCTACAAGTACAAAATTGAAGACTGAGATTATTTTTGTTTGAAATTTGTTCTCTGTAGTTCTTTCAAGATGATCGTGTACATATTTTTAAAAAGTTGGTAGTTTTCATGCAATATGTTTAATAAATCATGAGCAAGATTTTCTCAAAATTTTCCAAATTTTTTCTTTAAACTTTTGGTAGGGATACATCTAAATGCACTCTCTAAGATGGCATAAATGTAGTTTTGCTGTCATATTTTGGTTTTTCAAAAATTACAAAAATGTAATTTTTTTACTTGCTCCCACATTAATATTTACTTTAGCATTAATTTGTTCACATTATTATATTTATGATTAAATGTGCTTTAAATAATGTTGCATAAAGTGTCTCGAAAACTTAACCATTTAGTGTGAAAAGTAGCTCAAAATTCATTTCAGATTTCTACATTTGCAGAAATGCTCAAACACCATTTTTCAAGAAAGGTTTCCAAATATTTTCTTCAAATTTTTCAAACAGTTAGTGCTAATTGGACTCTTTAATATGACCTTAAGTTCATTTTCACTGGTTCTTATCTTCCATTAAAACCCTTGACATTTTTGAAAGTTGCAAAAGTCAAATTTTTTGGACTCGCTTCTGTTACAACTACTGTGTTACTGTAGATAGAGATTTTTCTATTAATAAATCTATTCTTTTAATTAGACCTTTAAATATTGCCTTGTACTATTTTTTGAAAATATGATTAGTTTTCGCACGATTTTAAGTGACAACATGACAATTTTTGAAAAAACATACACAATTTCTTTCAAAACCAGCTCAAAATTTTGAAACTTGTGTAAAAATAGACAAAAATGCACTAAATTCTATATTATAAGTGTAGGTTGGTTAAAAAGTTTGACTTTTCAAAACTTACACATTTAAAAAAAATTATATTTCCTATTGATTACAAAAACATTACATGCTATTGTGAACAATGCATTTCCAAAGTTTCTCAAAATTTCAAGAGTAAATGAACTTAAATTAGTGGAGTTTCAGAAACACACTACCAGATCTTGCCTTCAAAAAGGTTCTATCAGAGTTCAGGCTCATTCAGAGTTTCATCAAATTAAAATCTTAGGGAACCAGAAAATTGAGAAAATGTGCACAAAATTGTTGTTTTCTTTGATAGAACACAAAATTTCCAATATATATTTTAAAGGAAGGGAAGAAAAACCATTATACTAATTGAAGAAATGTGTCAGTATTATTTTTCACATCATTTTCTGTTAAGTTTATTAATTTTGAGAAATTTGTTAATTAATGTGCATGATGAAACTTTTATGCAAAGGCAAATAATTCTACTAAATGTCATGGTCATCATCATGAACAACACGATAGTAGGTCTGGAGCTTGTTCCTGTTAGGACAGTAGATCTGGTGATTATTTTTCCACATGTTCCTGAATATTTCATCTTTTGTTGCGTCTTGCTATATTTCTTTACCCTATGGGTTTATACTTTAAAACTGCTTTAGTAAATCTATCTGCTTGCATTCTTTGCACATGTGAGAGCTATCTCTTGTGGCTCTCATGTCATTCACTATGTTTTTTTCTAATTTCAAAATTTCTATGTTGATCTAGCCATGTAATTCCTACCAGGTGCTGGAAAAGTCTCGTTTGTGTGGCTCTCAATCTCTTCTCTCTATTTTAGGGTCCATATTTCTAAACTGTATATTAACATTGGCTTAGATGTTATGTTGTGTATACTTAGTTTTCTCTCTGTTGTCATATCTCTTCCGAAGTGTTTCTTGATTATTCAATTTACTCCATTATATTTTTGAATTTTTATTTCTTGATCTTCTGAATTTTGTCCTATGATGTTTCCTAGGTACATAAATTTTGCTACAGGTTCTATTATTTTTCCATCTATAACAATTTTTACCCTCCTCATTTCTTTGCTTTGAAATGCCATAGCTTTAGTCTTATTTGTCAAGATTTTCATCTATATTAGGACTATTTTATGAAGTTCATATGCTGCCCTCCGTAAGTCATCTTCTGATTCCATTGTTAAGTTCATGACATCTGCATAGAGAATCATTTGGACCATTTGTCTTTTGTTTAAATTTATACTGATTTTCACTTTTTGTTTCCCCTTTTTGGTCATGTGGTTTGCTAAGTATGTAAAATAAATGTTAAACTGGCATAGTGACAGCCCACATCCTTGTGTCAGTCCTCTGGTTGTTCTAAAAGTCTCTGTATTGCTTTCATCATTCTTTCTTACTTTAATCTGAGTGTGTATACAGATTCTGGATTCCTTTTATTATGTCTGTAAGTATCTCTTCATCTTCCAGTATTTCCCACATTTTGTTTCTTTTCACATATGATAGGCTTTTTCAAAGTCTATAAAGAGGAGGAAAGTTCGAAGACTCACTTCATTTCGGTTGTCCAGGATTGTCTGTACTGTGAAAATAGCATCGTTTGTATTCTGCCCTTTCTAAATCCATTTTGTTCTTCTCACAGACATTTTTCACTATATTCATATAATATTTTTCTTTAAATATTAGCAAAAAGTTTTAATACTATAGACAGGAGAGTGTTCCCTCTACAGTTTTTGCAATCTGTTTTTGATTCTTTCTTGAGTAAATTAATCACTATACCTATCTGCCATTCTCTTGGAAGTGAATACTCTTCCCAAGCTTTGTTATGTAGTTTTGTTAGGGTATTCTGGAGAACATTTCTTCTCTATTCAATATTATTCAAATAAATAGATTCAGTGTTACTAAGAACATTATGTATGCCATAAAAATATAACAATTTACATTTTACAGAACCATTACAAATTGTATAAGGTGTTCCTTGTTGAAGCACTATTAGTTTTTATTTGTGTTTGCATTATACCATAATCTTTGATTTCAGTATTTAAGTCTCATAGGGAAGATATCTAATTTCTTTAGACTGAAAATGCTTCAAATGTGTTGCTATGAGTATATCTTTCTCAGTGTATATTTAAAATATTGTAGGGTAGTGCCAATATTGTTGTGCATATATTGTAATATGAAAATATCTAACAAAATTATTTTTCTTCCCATGGAAATTTCTAAGTTTCCAAAAGTGAAAGAAATGTTTAACTATTTCAGACACCGTGCCCTCTTTTGAGGACAGCATATTTAATACCCATTTTACTTCCTCTGTGTAACACTAGCGCTCTAATTCCATGATGTACTCTGAAAGCAAACTGTTTTAGTAGTTCACAATAGATAGCAGCACTTTCCAAAATCTGAAGTGTTATTCATTTTAATACAAACCTTTGGTGATCGAAAGCGAAGCGGGATGCTGTTGTCTACCAAGAATTAGTTAACTGTTTGTGTTTCATAAAGTACTTTAATGGGTGGATATTTTTTCGTTTTACATTATTGTATAGAATAATTTATTGTCCATCAAATTCTGTAATTGAGGAAATAACGTCGGGTATTTTTCTCTCCTGTATGGAGGGCATGGTGTCTTGGAGACTCCATGACGGACGAAGATAGGCTTCTGACTATGGAGGAAAGTGGGCTCCAAATTCGAAGGTATAGGCGAGAAAATGGTACATGCACGAAAAGGGGAAAAAAAAAAGAAAAGCTTTATAGAGGTGCCACATCCTGATGTAGATCAGCACTGCACTGAGGATATGGAAGGAGTCGACAATCTGCACTTTTCCTCTATCACCCTAGGATGATGGTAAACGGTATTCATCTTGCGGTCACTAACGCATGGCTTGAGTACAAATTTCATGTAGAAATCTTATGTTTGCTATAAAAGGAAATGGATTTTAGACATGGTCCAGGTTTCTGAAGCCCTTATCTTAGCCGAATGCAAAAAGCGAGGAAGCCCTTCCCCTAGCTCGACGTAATTTCTCCTAAAATTCCTGAGTCAAAATGAAATTGGACCGCGTGAAGAAGTACTTAACGACAACCTAGATCATATACCAATTTTTGGTGACGTAAAGGACGTAAGTAGGTGGAAAAAAGTTGGGTGCAAAGCCAAAACATACAAGAAATGTTAAAAAATGTGACATTCATTTATGCATCTCTAAAAAAACTGTTTTGAAGCATTCCACTCAAAATAAATTCAATGAATTATATTTCTTTACACAAAGAGCATACAATTTTTTAAATAACTCTAAATTTTAGTGTTGATAGATGCATGTGTATAATTTTCAAATTTTCTTTCTTTTTCTCCAACTGAGGCAATATTTCTCCAAAGGACAGTTTGTATCTTGGTGCACGGGTAACGTACAGCAATTTTAAGAATATGAAAAATAAGTAAAACAATCGGAATTTTCCAGTTACGTTTTCACAATTCGTGTCTGAAAGGGTTAATCATATCTTATGAGGATTCCTGATGTGTTGGTAGAAGTAAAAGTTTATTTTATTTAGTAATAACGTATTACTGACAAATCACGTGGATTCTCATGTACAATTTACCATAATTTCCTGTCTCCATGAATCATGCCTAAGTTAATTTTATGTCCAGCGCCGTCGTGACCCTGGTTCGAGAGGTGCATTGGACTGCAACATGGCGGCAAAAAATTTGAATACTTATTTAAAACTGAATGGAACAAAACAAAATTTGTAATATATATCAAGGAGCAATACACTTTTAGCCCTAATAGTATGTCAACTGGGTAGAAGTATAACCGTTCATTCAAAATGTTTCTTATTTCACTGATTACATTAAATAAACGGAACAATTTATAGGGCGACATTGTTTTGC
>BOPP01000012.1:13943845-14029316 GCA_017312745.1 Gryllus bimaculatus
AAGAGATTCTTACTACGTTAAGTCATACTTAAGAAAAGTAAAAGATCTTACCGGTACTTTAAAGAGATTGGAGTAATAATATGATTGGAGCTCTGATATTACCGATGGGCTGGTATCCGAGAGTCTGCGAGTTTTGGTCTTTCTAGGTAGACTCGTTCTCTAGAATGCCAAGAAAATATTGGCAATTAAATACGTTTCTAGAACCCAATCCAAAAACGCAAGAACTGCCAGCAAATTATCTTCCGTCCTACATCGACGAGGATAGTACAGTATACCAATACTGTATTTTATGCCCGAGGATAGCAATACAAGTATATAAAAATATAATATTATGATATAATTGTAAATTACAAGATAGTATGTTAATAGTTACAATAAATGTATTACGTTTACCAATACTGACTTCTTTTTTATAAATATGGTTTTTTGGGTTTTCACCAATTTAATGTGTAAATATGTCTCCTTCATATTTTTGGTCGAGTGGCAGTATATGACCGGGCAATTTAGAGATCTGTTCCCCGACCAATGCTCAGTTATGAAATAAATAGATAAGTAAGAAAAGCAATTTAATTTAAAACAAAGGAATAGTAGATTTTTATACCAGAACAAAATCACGGTTTAAAATCAAGATTGACACTCAGCGTGTCCACGAGGATAGTATTAATATGTGTAAATACAAAAGGAAAAAAGGCTCTGCTATGACAACTACAAAAATATTCAAGTCTACTTGACTAACTAGCACTGAAGTAAATCAGTGTCAGTGGAGGTCATTCTTAGGAATTTTGACCGTTGCAAGTTCTCAGAATGCAGTAAACTATTGTTCTAAAAGAGTTTATTTCGACAATGCTTCAAAGCCCATGCTACACGGAATTTCCACCCCGACACCTTTTGCGAGCAATTGTGACGCGTCTCTTACCGGGCAATAAAATCACAGGCGTGAAATTGTAATTTATTGAGTATGGTATTGGAAAATGCTCCCACACCTGGCAATACATGTACAAATAATATAAATAAACACCATAATTTAGACCCCGTTCACTTAGAAGGAATGTCCTGTTACCACCACCGCTGCCTGATAATTAGATATCTTTAATTCGGAGTGTGATGCACCAGTAGCCTAACGTGAGTCTATACAAACGCCGGAGTCCGCCACCTCCGCGTCTCGCACGTGAGCCACGCCGTCTTCAGTTCTCTCTCCTGCAGTAACCTTATGCATTGCAAATGCAGCGCGCCCAGCCAACACACACGACTTTCCTGACCGACACGTCGCCTACGCCCAAGAATCAGAAGAAGGATTTAGTCCGGGGTCGTTTATATTACCTTCTCGGCCGGCTGCAGGAACTTCGTCATCTCGCGTGTTATCCGCGCGACCGTTTTCCAGTAGCCTGTACTACGGGGTTCACAAGTTTGCCCAACGTGTCAAACGACTCTATACCTCCTTTCCGGGGGTTTTCACAAGTGGCCACCCACGACACCAGCACCCGCTTCCCTTCTGCTCCCTACGGCTTTTGCCATTGTTCCAGCCCGGCGTCTCTTCCCGCCAGCGCTCCGTGATGCATAAATCGCAACGTTGACTAATATTAAATCACATTTATACTAGGCGTCTGACTTATGACCCACAACAGATCAAACGATCAAGCTAAAATTGACCTCACGATCCGACTTGGCCCACTCTACTGATCAATATACACTTACCAAATATAATGGATACGTAGTATGCGAATGGTGAAAAAACAATGGCAACGTAATCATAGCGCGATCGCATCAAGTACATCAGTTTGCTACGGTAAAAAGAAGATTACCTTTTTTGTAAGTTACTCTAATGTGAAGATATAACTGTAACAGAAACCAGTATACGCAGTAGTTACTAGTCGCAATAAGCCGTTCATTTAGATTTATTTACTCAAAAGTATACAGTCAAAAACGTCTTGTGGGACGTAGGTGAGAGAGATTACCTTGCCGCCACGTTTCTTGAGTTCTCTAACGAATCTCTTAACGTCATTTATTAAGCTATAAATATATTGAATAGATTAAGTAAAAGCTTAAAAATAAACAAATAAAAATATTATTTTAATAAAAACGCTAAGATTAACATTAGAATTTATTTAATAATCTGTCCAATATAAGTGGAGAAACTTGGTGGCAGAATACACTAACTTAGACATTACAGATACTTAACAATCTATACAAAAAACTACAAAAATTTATAAAATCACCGTGAAATTTCAACGCTGCCAATCTAGTCATAGAAACTCCACGTTCTTCCTACACTTTACCGCAACTGCGATACAGCGAGCTGGTAATGTCTCTTTCTTTACTCCAGCGTCGTCTTTCTCCTCCAGTTCACAAACAACGTCACGCCACTTCTACGCTACATGCACTGCACATAATAATTAATCTATAATTATGTAATAATGAGTAATAATAACATAAATACAACAATATATACTTATAAGCAAAGAAGACATAGTTAATTACCACATGCTATTTTATTAAATATATTAATAACACATATCTACATTCAAGAACTAATTTATTTTTTAAATTTGCTGCAGGCTTTGAGGAAAGTGATCGAAGATTTGTCACAGGCAAACGTTTCCACCTAATATGCGATTCGCCGAATAATATTTCCCAACGTCCGTTTTCCTGAATTCTTGCTGAATTTTTGTGCATATGATCCGCTTTGCCGAAATCATCTAGGTTTCCCGTAATCGGACTTTGAATTTCCTTTCCCAGGCGCTCGAAGGCTTCAGGCTCGAATGTGCTTTCCACGCTTTATACATGAATAGAAGACGATGACTTTTAATCATCACGTCTTGTGTCGAGTGACTTCCCATTAACCCTATGTCTTTATTCTTAGTATCATTCGAATCTATATATCACATAGGTCCTTCATATTCTAAAATATATGGCTCGCAGACTAAGATGACATGTATGTTTAGTTCTTTGGCTCTCATCTGTATCTCTTTTTCAGTATAACACGCAAACAAAAATGATAAGAATCGAGGCTTCCCACACCGCGAAATTGTTTTTAGGGGACTTGATTTCCTCCCAGCTCAATTTACTGTCTAGCTCCTGGTATTCCTAAGTATTTTGCAAGGACGATGGACTCGAGGTGCAGTATAACCATATGGTTTAGTTTATACGCAGATTTTGCATTGTAAAACTTCGACCCCTACCAAACGTGATGGACTGTGCCTTGAACTGTTTATTACCATGACGTTTGATATCCTACGTCTTTCTTCCGATTGATTAATCCTATTAAGAGTTACCGCAGCTCATCTGCATAAGAGATTACATTTGAAGCTAAATTAGTCGGCAATTTCATTCACGAAGGCCAGAAACACGATGGTCCGATAACACTTCCATTGTGGATATCCTGATGTCACGCTCCTCGAGGTGGATAAAGTAACTACCCTGATTCGAGAACTTCTGTTATGCCTGTTCCCGAGTAAGTTCGTTTATCCACCTACCACTCTAGCTGTCTATACTCGGACTCTATTAATTGTCTTTATAAGACGCACGTGGGGAACAACATCCAAAAAGGCTTTGCCGGAAAAATTTCAATTACCTATCGCAGTCCAACCCTTTTCCCATTCAATCAACTACCCGTCGAGCTAGGTCCTGCTAGAAGTGGACTAGCTGACATTTCGCATTGAGAAACCATTTCTTAAAACTGTGCTGACCCTGATAAAAGCCAACTCCCTAGCCCTCCCATCTTTGCTGATATAGCTTGAAATTAGAATGTTCCTATAAGTTTTGCATACGCAACTGTATGTAAGACTTACCGGATATATCTTATTGTCTCTGTCCGCACTTATTCAAATAAGGTACTACAAGAACGTCCCAACTTCAATCCTTCCGGTACGCAAGCGTGTTAATTGATACCATTAAATAACCTAAAAATAGAGGGTTAGAATTGGCCTCTTCCAACCTAATTTAATGAATATCCGTGGAAATATCAGGACGTTCGCGATTTCTCTCTCTTCATTAATTTTATTATTTCTCCGCAAGAACATATTATTGAAAACGTAGCAATTCTACCTTACCAGCGTTGTATCTGATACTGTAGTTTCTGGCTTAAACCACGAAGCTGAAATATTGCGTTAAAAGCCTGAGCTTTTTTCCCGTGGTCTCGTTATTCCGCAATTAATTAACACGAACTGGAATCTCGTGCTTTACTTCCTTTCCTTCTACGAACGTATTTAAAATACCCTACCCAATTATTACTGCTCTACCGCATCAAGAATATGGTTTTAAATGAATTCGTCCTCTCGCATTTTCTTTCTTTCCGTAATACTTTGTATAATTTCGAAATTAAGGTCATATGTTTTTCTCTAACGGTGTCTGTTGTGAAATTGCTTCTCTGGTTTTTTCTTTTCATCACCTTAATCTTTCATTATAATATTCCGGATTCGCTTGGTTACTTTTTAAGCAATTATACTTCGTACAAAAGCCTGCCTCCAGAATTTACTAAAATATTTTTAAAACTCTCCCTCTATATTTCTTTGATTCCTCCTTCCTCCATTCTAAGAAACTACGCCCTATCTTCTCTAAAGTAATTTGAAAACCCTGTACATTCGCCCTTTCTTGTATCTCCTTCGACCTAAGAATACGCTGGTGGTATATACTTTTCTTTATTGAAAACTTAACGTAAATCGATAAAACGGCTTTATGGTCACTATATACACTTCTTAAAACGTCGCGGCAGGAATAAATCTTTCGTCTCAATTAGGGCAGATATTATTATAATGCAAAGATTAGGCGATTGAAAAGAAAAACCAGAGAAGCATTTAACAACAGACACCGTAGAGAAAAACATATGACCTTATTTCGAAATTATACAAAAGTATTACGGAAAGAAAAGAAAATGGCAGAGGAACGTCATTTAAAACATATTCTTGATGCGGAGAGCAGTAATAATTGGTAGGTAATTTTTAAATACGTTCGTAGAAGGAAAGGAAGTAAAGACGAGATTCCAGTTCGTGTTAATAATTCGCCAATAACGGACCACAGGGAAAAAGCTCAGGCTTTTAACGCATATTTCAGCTCGGGTTTTCAAGCCAGAAATCTACAGATCAATACCAACGCCTGGTAAGGTAGAATGTAGTTTTCATATAATATGTTCTTGCGGAAAATAATAAAATTAATGAAGAGAGGAAATCGCGAACGTCCTGATATTTCCAACGGATATTCATTCTCAAATTAGGTGGAAGAGGCCAATTCTACCCGTCTATTTTTAGGTTTATTTAATGGTATCAATTTAACACGCATTGCGTACCGCGAAGGATTGAAAGTTGGGCATCTTGTAGTACCTATTTGAAATACAGTGGCGCGACAGAGACACATAAATATTATGCCGGTAAGTCTTACATACAGTTACTATGCAAACTTATAGGAACATCTAATTCAAGCTATATCAAGCAAAGATGGGAGGGCAGGGAGTGGCTTTTATCAGGGTCAGCACAGTTTTAGAAAAATGGTTTCTCAATGCGAAATGTCAGCTAGTCTCACTTCTACAGGACCTAGCCGGACGTAGTTGATCGAATGGGAAAAGGGTTGACTGCGATAGGTAAATGAATTTTTCCGCAAAGCTTTTTGGATGTTGTTCCCACGTGGCGTCTTATAAAGAAATTAATAGATTCCGAAGTATAGACACTAGAGTGGTAGCGTGGATAAACGAACTACTCGGGAACAGGAAACAGAAAGTTCGAATCGGTAGTTACTTATCAACCTCGAGGAGCGTGACATCAGGAATTCCACAAGGAAGTGTAATCGGACCACTCGTGTTTCTGGCCTTCGTGAATGAATTGCCGACTAATTTAGCTTCAAATGTACATCTCTTTGCAGATGACTGCGTAATTTATAGGATTATCAACTCGGAGAAAGACGAGGATATACAAACGTCATGGATATAAACAGTTCAAAGAGCAAGTCCATCACGTTTGGTAGGGGTCGAAGTTACAATGAATCTGCGTATAAACTAAACAATAATGTTATACCTCGAGTCACGTCTTGCAAATACTTAGGAATACAGCTAGACAGTAAATTGAGCTGGGAAAATCAAGTCAATTTCGGTGTAGGGAAAGCCTGGAAATCTTTACATTTTGTTATGCGTATACTGAAAAAGAGTACAGTGAGAGCCAAAGAACTAACATACATGTCATCAGTGCGACCTATATTAGAATATGAAGACTATGTGAATATATGAATATGAATACTAAGAATAAAGGGGTATGGGAGTCACTCGAAAGACGGAGATTAAAGTCACGTCTCTATGCAATGTATAAAGCGTGGAAAGAAATTCGAGCCTGGAAGCCTTCGAGCGTGGAAAGAAATTCAAAGTCGATTAGGGAAACCTAGATATTTCGGCAAAGCGGATCATATGCACAAAATTCAGAAAACGGACGTTGGGAAATATTCATTCGCGAATCGCACTATTAGGGACTGGAACGGTTTGCCTGTGACAATCTTCGATCACTTTCCTCAAAGCCTGAGCAAATTTAAAAATAAATTAGTTTCTTGAATGTAGATATGTGTTATTAATATATTTAATAAAATACAGTGTAATTAACTATGTCTTCTTTGTAATTAAGTATTATTATTGTTGTTATTATTATTAATGTTATTATTATCATTATTACTATTATTATTTATTATGTGCAGTGCAGTGGCGTGAAGTGCAGTGACGTTGTGAAACTGAGAGAAACGAGTGAGTAAGAAAGACATTACAGCTCGCTGTATCGCAGTGCGGTAAAGTGTGGAGAAGTGGAGTTCTATGACAGATTGCACGGTGAAATGTTCACGTGATTTTATAAATTTTGTAGTTTTTGTATAGTTGTTAAGTATCTGTAATGTTAAGTTAGTGTATTCTGCCACCAAGTTCTCACACTTAATTGCAGAATTATTAATAAATCTAATTGTTAATCTTGCGTTTTTTAAAATATATTATTTGTTTATTTTTAACTTTTACTTATCTTTCAACTATTTATAGTTAAAATGACGTTAAGGGATTCTGGAACTCAAGAAAACGTGCGCAGGTAATCTTCTCTCCCATACGTCACAAACGTTTTTACTGTTCTTTTGAGTAAATAAATCTAAATGAAACGGTTATTGCACTAGTAACTACTGCGTATATACTGGTTTCTGTTACAGTTATTTTCACATTAGAGTAACTTACAAAAGCGTAATCTTCTTTTACCGTAAGAAACTGAATGTACTTGATGCGATCGCTATGATACGTTGCCATTTTTTCACATCGCATACTACGTTGCATTATATGGTAAGTGTATAGATCAGGAGTGGCCAAGTCGATCGTGAGGTCAATTTTAGCTGATCGTTGATTGTGTGGCGTCATATCAGTCGCCTAGTATAAATGTGATTTAATATTAGTCACGTGCATTTCATGCTCACGGACAGCGCTGGCGGGAAGAGACGCCGGGCTGAACAATGGCAAAACCGTAGGGAGCAGAGGAAGGGGTGGCTGGTGTCGCTGGGTGGCCACTTGTGAAAACCCCCGGTAAAGGGATAGAGCGTCACGTGGGCAAACTTGTGAACCCCGTAGTTACAGGCTAGCTGGATAAACGTCGCTGCGGATAACACGCGAGATGACGAAGGTTCCCGTCAGCCGGCCGAGAAGGTAATATAAACGACCCGGACCTAAATCCTTCTTCTGATTCTTAGGGCGTATCGCGTGTACGTGTCAGGAAGTCGTGTGTGTTGGTGGCGCGGCGCTGCATTTCAATGACATAGGTTATCTGCAGCAGAGCAAACTGAAGACGGCTGTGGCTACGTGGCGACGACGCCGGGAGGTGGCGGACTGCGCTTGTATAGCTCACGTAGGCTACTGTGCATACACCGAATTAAGATATCTAATTATCGGCAGCGGTGGTGGTTAACCAGCGAACATTCCTTCTAGTAACGGGTCAATATTGTTTATTGTAATTATTGTACATAGTATTCAGGTGTTGGAGCATTTTCTCAAATACATACTCTATAAATTACAATTTCACGCCTGTGATTTATTGCCCCGGTAAAGACGCCACAATTGCTCGCAATGTCCGGGATGGAATTCCGTGTAGCATGGGCTTTGAAGCGATTGTCGAAATAAACTTTTTAGCAATAGTTTAATGCATTCTGAGAACTTGCCAAGGTCATAAATTCCTAGAATTGACTCCCTGACACTGATCTTAGCTCAGTGTAGTAGTCAGTTAGCTTGAATATTTTGTAGTGTCATACAGTAGCTTTTTTCTTTTGTATTTACAATATTATATATCCTCAGTGACCACGCTGAGTGTCAATCTTACCGTGATTACCGTGATTTGTTCTGTATAAAATGTACCTTTTCTTTGTTTTAAATTAAATTGCTTTTCTTACTTATCTATTTATTCATAACTGAGCATTGTCGGGAACAGATCTCTAAATTGCGGTCATTATACTGCGACAAAAATAAGGGACAGTATTACACATATATTAGGAACAACAAAAACATATTTAAAATAAGAAGTCAGTATTGTAAACCGTAATACATTTATTGTAACTTTAACATACATCTTGTAAATTTAAATATATCTATATTATATTTTAATAAACTTGTATTGCTATCTCCGGCCATAAAATACAGTATTGTTATTATATCTGTCGATGTAACGGAGATAATTGCTGCAGTTCTTGCGTTTTTGATTTTTCTAGAAACGTATTTAATTGCCATATTTTCTTTGCATTCTAGAGAGATTCCTAAAAGACAAAACTCTGTTTCCAACCATCGTATAAAGTTCAATCTTTTTCTCAATTTTCAAAATACGAGAATTTTTACTTTTTCGTTCTTACTAACGTAAGAAGAGCTAGTATTGTAATTGTGGGCCGGAAAACGGCGAATTTTCGACACAAAAACTCTTATTGCTGGGCACGAAAAAGTGGATAAATCCAGTTGCTAAATATAGAAAAGAATCCTCTAACACGTGATGTAGCAAGAATACATATTTTATGGATCTTTCATACCGAATAATCGATTGACAGCAAAACGTGTCTGACTGAATGTCTGTGTATAACGCTAGCGCATAAACTTGTAAGCCTATTTTCTCGAAAATTGAAAATCCCTAATCGTTCTAGCTGATGTCGCGGACCCTGGAATTCGAAACGGAAATTTTAATTTTAGAGGTTACTTTGCATGAAGTCCCTGGAACATTATCCAAAAAAATGGCACCAAATTGATTAAATTTTGTTGTTGAATAGTGCAAAGGACGTTGAAGAGAATGGTGCAGGTATCATTTTCGTTAACATCCCCGATTTTTCGAAAATTGGAAAAAGAAATTTAAGACTTCAAAATTGGAGATAAATATTTTTGTCTCAGACAAAGTCTGTTGTACAAGCTTCACTCTTCATAAAAAGTCATATACATTTTTTTGAAGAAAAAAGTTGTTTAGAGTAATTTGCGATTGGAATTTACAACAAAAATTTCTCGAAATCCGCACCAATTTTTTTCTTTGAATTGTCTCCACAAACTATATAGTAAGGAACGGTAAGAAATATAGTGCTACAGAGCATCCGAGATTAAGAATGAAGTACGGTCTCTTACAGCGACAGAGATGCCTTTCTGCTGCATTGTATGAACCAAAAGTTGTACGTTCGATAGGGCTGACGAATCCCGCAATGGGGAGGAGCGCTAGTTTAGCGCTAAATTAGTTTGTCTGGAAACTTTCTAATTTTATGAAAGCGTATTTTCTTCCCTTTCCTGAAATCTAAAACTATTCTTATGAGACTGGTACGCAGTAAAAAGATTTATGTCCAGCTTAACTTCCCTTGTGTTTCAAAATGTGTCATAAGAAACCTCAAAGAAATATTAATTTTAAAGTGCGCTACTATTTCAATACAATACCCGAAATTGACGCCAACCATATGCAGTTGCAAAAAGGTCAAAGTTTTTGTTTCCTTATTAACAGCAAAGAAATAATAAGTTTTGATTACCGAACAAAATATTTAAAATTCCTCTGGCAACAAAATAAGTCGAGCCCACGGAAACAAACGGATCTGATTTACGGAAACCCGAGCTGCATCTCGCCGGGAGGGCGGCCAGTCAGCTATCAATAGGCATTGAGTACGAATCCCGATGGAAATTTACTTCAAAACATTCACTCATTAGAAAAGTGATTGTGGATTACGAACCTTAATGTCGGTTCTCTTCCGTCTGCAATGGCTCAATCCCCTCCAGGTCGCCGGAGCGCCGGCTGCTAGATTCTCCGGAACTTTCGTCATCCAGATTAATTTCAATATCAGTGATTTCATACTGCAGTTCATCCACTCTCCACATTTCAGTGTCCAGTTTTTATTACACCCTCCACATATTTTTCCAATTCTCTAAGGTCACATTTTCGAATGCATCGAACGATACGTTCCACATTTTTCATTTTAAAATCAGTAGTTATTTCTAACATACTGTTTAACTTCAGTCCAAACTTTCTCAATCGGATTGAGTTCGCAATGTTAGGGAGGCAATCGGAGAATAGTGTCCTGTAGCTATCGCCATATCATGAATTACGTACCCTTCATGTTTATCAGTTTTTAGAACATGATTTTCAAAACGAATATCATGAGATTGAAGCCAATCCTTATATCATTTTTCTTCCATATTTTACGGAGAGTTTCCCTCCTGCGACTGTGGTACGATGCATCATCTGCAAGAATAACGGAGTTCGGAGGAAGATTTGGAAGCAGCTGTTCAGCGAAGTACTTCTCGCATCTATCAGCATCAATTTCTTCATGTGCATCCACCGTGGGTTTTTTTTTCAAAGGAACAAGTCTTTGGCTCATGTTACGAAACCATGTTCATTGCCCGCGTGTACAAGAACGAGATGCGGATCTCGAAAAGTAGGCGCCTTCAAACAACACTACAATCCTGAAATACTTGCCTGGATGTTTTTACACTGGCGTCTTGCCATTCCTTGTTAACAGAAGTTCCAACGTTATTCCATGATTCATCAGTATACTCAATGTTACGTTTTTCATTTCATTTTTTTTTTAAATTTGGTACCCAAACCGATGTCTCCATGAAATAATATCTCGTTCAATTAATGCCCGATTTCCTCGTTTACTAATACGTAAACCCAATTTCTTTTAGTAAAATATGAAAACTTTTTTTTTTTGAAATTGGGGAGATCATTGTCTCTGTTCACTGCCGCAAGAATACTTTTTGATGTTGGCGGAACATTCTTCATAAAAAACGAATGCACTTTTCTGCGGATTGCAATTCGCACGAAGTTGTCATATTTTGCTCGCCTGCTATTGACATTAATGCTTCGCCTTTTCCTCTTTTTATTCGGAGTTATAATTGTACCACTGGCAGCATCTCCTCTTGTAGCAAAAACAGTTGTGGAATTTACACCGACTGCTGCCGCTGTTTCGTCCACAATCCATTGTACTGGTTTCTTTGGAGTCTTCCCTTTTAAATATTTATAAACAATGACAACTATTTGTTTTTCCCACTATGAAGCACTTTACCACGCTTCCGCTTTATGGATGGTAGGTCACACATTCTATACTAATTTTGAAAAAAAAAAAGAAAAGAAATTTAAAATTTTGTAAATCACGCAATCTAAAAACCAAAACGAAGAAAAGTATAGGAAATTACATTTAAATATGACGTGATTAAAACAATAAATCTGAAACCTAACACATCAACGAAATACAGGTAAACAACCGAAACGCGCACTTTCTGAGTGACAACCGAAGCACGTGGCATCGTAGCCGTGACTGATCCAGCACCGAACCTTCCTACAAAAATTAATAAGCTCTAAATATATTTACCATTATTTGTTGTAAATATATTTTGTATTTGATGCATAATTTTACTACTATAATTGTTGTTATGAAAAGTTATGTTAATGAGGATTTAAAGCAGTTTTGAATTTTTAAAACTTGGGAATGTTTCTCAACCGGTAAAACTCATAAGGCCCTGTACTTCATTCTTAACCTCGGACGCGTTATAGTCTCATTTTCG
Organism: Gryllus bimaculatus; assembly: GCA_017312745.1. Taxonomy (NCBI): domain Eukaryota; kingdom Metazoa; phylum Arthropoda; class Insecta; order Orthoptera; family Gryllidae; genus Gryllus; species Gryllus bimaculatus. The sequence continues at coordinate 13,955,841 of BOPP01000012.1, forward strand.
GGTATTACTCGATATTTTTTAAAAATTGCAAAAAAATATTCAAAACTACAAATTTGAAGATTGAGATTTTTGCTTCAGACAAAGGCTGTTGTACAAAATTAGCTGTTTAAAGAAGACATGTACAATTTTTTTTTAAACTAGTAGTTTTTGCGTTAGTTCTGGTTGAAATCAATGAAATATTTACAGGGGTGACACTAACTGCGGGCTATGAGAAAAAAATTAGTAAATGATACGAAAAATAATTTAATTTGTTATTGGAAATGCCAGTATTAATTCAATTTTTTTCCTCGCACTTTAACTTTACTTTATTCTATTATTTGTATTTGGAATGTATTAATGTATCTTTCATATACCTTTGTTCGTTTCTTACATTCGACTTTTGTTGAATATTTACTCATTAGTCTTTTATTAATTATTTAAAACCTATTGGATCTACTGCTAGCTATCAGGGAATATCAGATTGGAATGCTACAATGACTCGGAAGCTCATTTTTGTGATTTGGTTCCTATTGTTGAGACGTGATTTACCTGTATGAAAATTAGTTATAATTGTCAAATTTGTGTTGATATTTGCTTGAAAATATTTTGTTTTTGCACCAAATTTACGATTTGTAATGAGTATTTAAATAATTTTATAAGAAATTTTAAATAATTCGCATGTTCATCCACGCCACTTGAATGACAGTTTTCCTTTGCAGGTTATATATATTCGCCAACTAGGGGTTTGTTGTTTGATGCTTGTTTTAAAAACCAGTCGTTTTTAAGGAAATTACATTTCTTTGTGTTAGACATATTTTTGATATCATTTTATATTTGAAAATGGTTATACATATGGATACGATACACTATAATATTTATTGCTCAGAAATTTGTATGACTCTGCAATTCTGCAAAATAACAAGCCATTACCCCGAAGGCGCGCTGTTTAGAGGACCATGCCGGAAACCCGCAAGACGGCAACACCGTGCGCTAGCGCGTTTCATTCAAATCGAGCGACAAGTTTCTAATTAAGAGTTCTTTCACTTCTCTCGGTGTACTAGGAGCCATGGAAAGACCAGCACTGCTAGAAAATCTTACCGTTAATATTGACTAGATTTTCAGCAAAGCTAAAATTTGATGGATATAATACAAATATAAATTTTGCTAGATAGAAATTAGAATGTAGAAAAGGTTTGAATTTTTGCAACTTTCGAAAAATCAGGGTTTTTAACGAAAATGAGACCAACACAATTCGCATAAATGTCTTTCATACTATCGATAAAAAATAAATAAAAAACGTTGGAGCTATTTGTTTTGAAAATATCCCAGGGGCTTCATGTAAAAGAAAAGGAATAGCTAACATTTCAAATGGTTAAATTCTCATGCATTTTTATAATTTATTAAAAAAATTAATTAAGTAACTAGTGTAATATGTATTTCATAACTATTACAAAATGCAAGAAAGTATGTGCTGTTCTAGCTCCACTAGTAGATACTGAGACCCGGTAATTTCCACGATTAGTTTCTGAAACTTAACAGATTAAATAAATAATTCTATTAATACTGCCCTTGAGAAAAATCATTTTACAAAACTTTATGACGCTTTGCTGTATATATGTCGAAAATTGAAAAAAAAAAATATTTCCCCCCTTCTTTTTGACGCTTTCAAAACTTTCTCATCCCCCTTTTCTTGTCTTAAATTTCACTGACTCTCAGAACTCATTCTTCCCACCGCTCTCACCAACATGATGAACGGATTTTGTCATTCTAGAGCCGGTTAACTTTAGAATAATGTGAATAGAGAAACTATCTAGTTTTGTGAGCTCTCGTGTGTCTGGTTCTTACCTGTCATAATTTCTCCTTATTGATATTGTATTGTAAATAATTTTAAATTTTGTACTATATAATTTCAACATTCAATTTTACTGCCTGATGATGGGGTTGCATGATTGCGAACGTATCAAACAATGCTGGCGATCCTGACCCGATGGTCGATACGGTCACGATCATGCGTCATCTAACGGCACAGTCGAGAAAAATGCGAAATGCCGTGAGATATTTCATCGCGAAGACAGGCCGTCACGCGCCAAGAAATAAAATAGCAAGTATACTTGTGTTTTTCTTCATGTATTCGGTCTTTGCTAGAATTGGACTTTGCTAGACACAGACAGACGTTTTGAAAAAAAACACTTTTTCGGCATCAGGGGACCCCAAAACTAATTTTCTGTTGAAATCTCGAAATCGATTTTCTGCAGCATTACATAACTGTCTCTCCGTCCGTCTGTAAACTCTACTAGCACCTAAACCTAGCGTAGGATTTTTTTATAAATTGAAGAAACCCCTGTCCATCAGGCTTGAGTTGATATTTTGAAAAACATTCTTCAAAATTTGGCGGTACTTTACATGAAGCCCCCCCCGACATTTTCAAAATTTTCTCAAAAATGTATATAATGTATTGAATATGTAAATGAATATAATATGTATAAATGTATTATAAAGTCGGCATAGGTCCGTTTATAACTGTTAACTATAAATTTTCTAAAATTTGAAAAAATTGAAATTTTTCAGGCTTACTCATACTATTACAAAATTGAAGATATATGTTTCCCCTTCAAGTATTGTTTTCTCCATAGTTATTTTTTTCATTAAAGTCAAGTTCACGTTTTTGAAAAGCTTAGTAGTTTTTGCGTAACATGGCCTGCAAAATGTGCAGTATTAAAAATTAACAAAAAGAAAATTTTCCCGAAAACGAGTTCAATTTTTTTTTAAAATTCGGTAGTGATAGGACTAAATGAACTCTCTAAGATGACATGATCACCAAATGGCTGTATTATTTTGTTTGTTTTTTGCAAAAATGAATTTTTTAACCTCTCTCTCACGTCGTTAATATTTACGTTAACGGCGATTTGTTCATATTATTGCCTTTGTGAGTTTATGGGTAGAATTCATAGTCGTCACTTATAGGATTAGCGAACCCTTAAGTGATAAGTGTTTTCTCAAAATAAGTGTTCATTTATAGGCGCTTGTATTTCATAGACGTTTCTTACGACCGCGGAATGAGTGTTCCCATAAGCGGAAGGGAAATGTGGCAACATGGCACTGGCGGCAACTGTTTCAAAGTTCTTGGCAACCGAGTTAACACCCGCACTTCATCTTCTACAAAGAGCGTCCAATTTAACAGGGGGTGGACACTCCAACGTCGCGCGCACGACGAAATACTTCTACTACCTCTAATATGTCATCATACAGACAAAACGAATGTTTTTATGTTGGATATTTTACTAATGTGATGACGTACCAATCACCAAATAAACAAGCAATTTTGAACAATAAACCTACATCTCTATATAATTTCAATGACTTATTTTTGAACCGGGTATCATGTTAATATTTTAAAATGCTTATTTAATACAAATCTCTAATAATAAGAAATGTTTGCGTAAAAATATAATCCATGAACCTCGTATCCAAATTCTAATGAATCTCTGGCAATCTTGTGCCATTTTTCTACACATTATGTATGTGCAATTATTGATTGTAAATAATACTATAACATCAGTTTCAATGATTCCTCCAACGTTAACTTATGCCTAGTATAATTATGAACTAAAGTGGTGGTATGGTTAACATGGTACTGAACATAAGTCTGCCAATATTGGTGATGGTTATAACATTTCATGTAATTGAAAATGTCAACCCCATATAGTATTAACATAAATTCCATTTAAACAAGTTAGAATTACTCCTTGTTATTACCAATTGGAAGGATTTAGAAATTAATTTGAATAGGTTCTTTAAACAGAATGAATAAAAAGTTTTAAAATTTATTGGAAACATCCTGAAAGGATGAAGTTTGCATAAATTTAATTGCAACGAGAACTTGTAATAAGAGGAAATCGGGTAATCCCTCTATTTAGTCATTGGGACTTGGTCGATCATTGGCACAAAGTTGGTAAAACTAGCAGTAGTTTCCATGAACACGAAACCGCGGCTTTCGGAATTTGTTCATCATCACATTTCAATAGTTTGCCATATCCTCTAATACATATCTTGAATTTGCAGGATGGTGTGCAGATTAAAACTCAAATAATTCTTTGAAGTCGTTTTCCCATACACATTTCCACAAATTATCCGGTTTTTTAACTCATACACTATACAAAACACGAGCAAAACGAATTCAATAGTCCGGGATCGCGCCACGTAAAAGTATAAAAATGAGTATAAAATAAAAAGTATTAAATATGGAATGAGTGATCTCTGAGACTCCACTCAAGGGCTGTTTCAGTGAAACGACTTCGTTCCACTTAAGAGAACATTCAGTGTAAGAGACGACAATGAATTAACGGTACTAAGATTCAAACAAAGGTCCAATTTGCTGTAACCTTTGTTTTTTTCTTAACATCTACGCAAAATGTCCCATATTTTTGAACATCTGTCTCACGTCGTTAACTCATCGTAATTTACAGCTACCCATTAGTATCAATTTTTTTTTTTTTATATACATTATTGCCGTTTGTTAGCAGGAAAGAGCTTCAAACGACTTACTGATATTTTTTCAAAAACTGAATGTTTTCTGTCCAAAAGAGCTTTCACAATTTGTATTTACGTATCGCTTTAAACGACATTTTTCGTAAAAAACGCGCTCCAATTTTATCAATAAAAAATTCCTTTTTTGGACGAGGTTTTACTCTTTTTACATATTCTTAAAACAACCATTAGGAAACCTAACCATTACAAGAAATTTAAAAAAAATGTTCTCTGGGCGGGCGCATAGATGGCAGCTAGCTCGAGATGGGGCAAAACTGAAAAACTAGCTCGGAGGCGGAAAAATTTAGAAAATCCAACTAGTACAAGGATGTCTGCCTACCCTGTGTGCTGCCCACAAGCGAAGTAGTTTTAAATTTCCCGCGCGTAGTTTTCTCCGTCCTCCACTGGCCAAGAATCGACTCTGATACCAGATCGTCACCTGCCGTCGAATTTCGAGCGAAGATACGATGAGTGATGAAAGACCCACAGGAACCATGCACACTCGAAAGCAGCAAAGGAGGAGACCCAAGAACTGCCGTCACACGCCGGTACCCGCGTCCCGCCCAAGTCCTCAACCATCTGCAATCACATACTGAGGTAGGATATAATGATTTTTCTTGCCCCATCTACAAACAGTTCCGACGTGAAGCCCGAACTAAACGTGTGGACGTCATGCCAATTCAAAAAAGCTGGCAATGTACTACATTGAATGTAGGCGGTGGTTTGTTTTTTCGTTTACGTGCAGGCTGTAAGAGGTAGGTGCTCATTTTTATCGAATTTTTTCAGCTTTTTGTTAGTATGTAGAATGTCGTGCATTGTAAGTAAAGTGAATTATGCCGCGATATTTATTTGTCATGTCTAAAACTTTGTTTTTCAGTATTTTGGCAGATATATTAAGAAAAACTGGTGCTAGACAAGTACATTGCTAGTATTTTCACCCTACCAGCAGTGGAGGTGATTTATAATTCATTTTGGAATCTTGTTGCATAATTGTAATTGATTATTAATTTGTAACATGTACACCATGCAAAATAGTCTTAAAATTCCGTAAATCCATGTAGTATAACCTAACCTGTACATGTCGTTTATTCTGTTCTATTTGTTTAAAAGTATGTAGTTATATTATTTCGTTTATGGTATTCGGACATGTTTTGTAATATGTTCATTGTATATCCATATATTCATTGTTTGCAATACCCTGGTATTCAAAATGTCTAATTTTCAATATTACATAATTGCATTTATTGTTTGCATTTCTAGAATAGGTACACTCCTCATTAATGTATGATGAAAATGAATTAAAGTTTATTTGCTTAGGTGTACGAGTTACGTTTCCATTCTGGAGGTGATCTTTCGAGTTGCAGTATGATAACTGGCAAGATACAAATGAATTCGGCTTCACTAACATTAGAAGACGGAATTGTATCAACAGTGTTTCCTACAAGCCCAGCCCTGTTGTTCTTCTCAAAGAACATTTCAAGAAATCTTATTACAAAATGTGCCAGTGAAATCTTTTTTCCCTTGATGCTGCAAGTGCTGCTAGTCTCGATATTATAGACAAATATATTATTCAGCAATATATATTTCGAATAATAATTCCCTTGTTTAGAAAAACTTTCCTAACAAGCCTGGAAATATTATTAATAAAATAATCAAAACAAATTTGAATGTGAACAATTAAAAAACTTTCGTTTTTGAATGTGTAATAAAAAAACTGTGTGTAATAAATAATATACCCTAAATATCTAACGTTATTTTAAAAATATTAAGATAAGTATAATACTTTTTTGGATATTTCACATACTTCAGTGCTAAGAAAGTTTAATAATTTATGGATGATTTTTAATTAAATGTAGCCAAATTTGAATTGCTAAAATGAAACATCTGAACAATAATCCTGTAATAATATTAATTGATAATTATAAGTAAAAATCTAATCCAATTTTTCTACTTATACCGTCAAAATTCTGTCATTCGTAACAATTCAGTATTGATCTTCCCATGTGTAGGTTCAATGAGGAATTTGTGTGTGGACTTTGTGGAAATATTGTCATGATGTGCAGTAACCAATCAGGTAGCTATAGAAAATAAAAAAAAGTCTTGTTTGCTGCCTAAACAGAAGAAATTTGTGCCAGTTATTTATTTTAAGTTAAGATTGCCTAAAACTAGGAGAAACTGGCCAAATTAAAAATTGTTATATCTTCACAAATTTTCATTTCATAAGATTTTTTTTGGTAAACAATGCAAATTCCCCTCTTTAATCCCAGAACACTAAGCATATTTACCGGTATGTTATTACTAACTACAAGACAAATCAACTTGCCAAACATTAAAACTAGTATTAATTTATAATTTGTTTCATTTTCCTTGGTTTTGAAGACTTACCCAAATAACAATGATTGATATTGTATCAAAATTACAATTCCATTTTCGGCTATAAGTCACCCCAAAATTAAGGCTGGTATGATTTCAATCATGATATATAACAAATGATAACCTTTTTAAAAATTCATTGATTTAAGTTATTTTTCAATATAAGTTATTAGAGATGAAGACTTAAATCAATTACATAGTTAAACAACGAATATCATATTTCTTTAAACTTTTTCACATAATTGAAGAATTTCGAGAAAAAAAATACAATGTTATATCCATTAAAATGCAGCATGCTTATGAAATGAAACAATAAACCACTTTGTAGTAGTATTTACTAATGGACTTGGATGATATATTAGTTTTTATCTAGCATTCATTGTCTGTAGATAATAGCAAATTTAAGAACAATACACACACTGAGCTTGTTTCAGGAAAAACACGATAAATCTTCAAGCATATTCGTAATTCTAGAATTTTTAGTAAATGTTTGCCTAAGCCACAAAGTATAACATCTTAGAGAATGAGCATTAATAAAAATGGAATTTTATTGATACCGTTTAAGAAAAAAAAATTAATATTGTAAAAACTAATAAAATCGGAATTTAATCTACTAATTTTAATAATGTTAACCTTTTTCCTGTGTATATTGATACAATACCATTTAGTGGGAAGGAACAGGACAACAATTAAATAGAATTTAATATTTCAAAAACTGTATAATATTGTTGTAAGTTTTATTGTGAAATAAGTTTTTTTAACAAGTAAGAGGATTTTTTTGGATTAAAGAATGTCTTTTTTCTGACCCATTGCTGACAGGTGTTGCTACAAGCTTATTCCATAACGTGAACACATGAGAAGTGATGAAACTATAAGTACTCACATTTAAAGATTTTGTGGGTTAGGGCAGTATTGCCACAACCCCTCAAATGTATAGTATCTATGTGAAAAAAACAACAAAACAAACAATAAGGAAATGATCCAATTTAAAACTTCCATGTTTTCACTTTTTTCTCGCTTTTAAAGTAATTATAGGATAAGTAAATCACTTTACAATTTGGTTTTAAGTATAAACATCAATACAATATTTTAAAAATATTATTTAATCAAGTTAATCTGAACATAAGAAAAAGCAGATAATTACTCTTGAATAATCTCTACACGCGCCACAATTAATTCGCACAACCCTTACTTTGAAAATGCGCGCCAAAACGCAACAGCTGCGCTATCTGCACCAGGTCCAGCCGTGCAGTGAGGAAACAAACTTAGTCCCCCGCCTTTTAACATTGAGTGAACCGGCCCTGATGAGAAGACGCGTCGCGACGAAGTGGGATACGTATGATCTGGGCGCGTAATTATCATCTATGTTGTCGGTGATTGTGAAATGATATTTTTGAACTCGAGATTAAATTAATTTTAAGTTGCAGAGTTCATTTTAATGTTAGGGCTAGTTGATGTCTGGCAAGAAAATTTTTTGGGAATCGTAAAGGTGAAGGTTTATGTTCCACTTTCAACTAGGCGGAGCTAACTGTGATCCACTTCCAAGACGAGTGAAATTACATTGCATCCCTGTGACGCGGCAATAGTCCATGTGACGCGTGTTGTTTGCTTCGTGAGAATGTTTGTGTTCAATAAATTATTCTGAGATTTGTGTTATTCCTCAGCACAGTGGTACAACTGCGGGCAATTGCACTGATCGCTGATTTCATTGTAGGTACTTCACTTTCTAAATGTTTTTTAGTCTTATGTTTGGACTTCGGAATATGACTGCATTCCCCACAAAATCAACCCCCTTGTAAATTACGTCCTTATTTCAGGATTGTCTAATATGAAATAAATATGACTCATAACCAAAGAAGTCCTGGTCCAATTCCCGAAAGATGGTTAAATTGTCCGAGAAAATCGTCAGCTTTGGTGGCTGGCAAGTTCCTAGCATTTAAAACTCCATTGTCTGATAAATTCAATGATCAGATACCTGAGCACTGTCGATTCAACACCAACTTTCTATTTGATGTTGTTAAAAGTTACAAGGTACAGCAAGTAAATTTATTTATTCATTATGAATATTTATCATCGTAAACATATCTTGAGTTGAAATTTATTATTTTATTCTAATTCTTCTTTATTGACTGTGTAGTGGAAAATAGGGCTATGGATTGACTTGACCAATACGAGTCGATTCTATGACAAAGAAGATGTTGAAAAAGAGGACTGCAAGTATTTAAAATTACAGTGCAGAGGTCATGGCGGAGCACCCAATGAAGAGCAAACGCAAACATTTATAAAAGTCTGTCATCAATTTATTACATACCATCCTCTTGAAATTATAGGTTAGTGGTTCAAAAGTTCTTTTACTAATCAAAATAGCTTTGTTATTCTCTTGTGTGAGTAAAATTTTCATTTCTTGACCTAGTTTTAAAATGTGTTTATTTTTGTAATGCTTGTGGTATGTGTGATAAATATGAGGAATTTTAATTTGGACAAAGTGAGGTTATGTGTGAAATGGCAAGTTATGAGAAATTATCTGGTTTGAGCAGAAACTTAAGTAGGAAGAATATTATTGTTCTTTAAAAACCCATGGATGCTGTATAAGAATTGCTTGTGGAGCAGTTGATCAAATTTGCATTAAATTTTGTTCAAAAGTTGCATAGAACTGCAAGTAATTCGTATGTTGTGTTTCAAGATTACTTTGTGTTTTTACTCATATAGTTTATTATGTATTGTTACTTTAGACATTTTATTGTAGAATTAGCTATTTTAGGAGTTTGTTAGTCTTTTATATTTGTAATATTATTTTCTGTTTTGCAGGTGTTCATTGTACTCATGGGTTTAATAGAACAGGTTTCCTTATCATTTCATATTTGGTAGAAAAAATGGACTGTAGTGTGGAAGCTGCTGTAACACAATTTTCTTCAGTGAGGTAAGTTATAAACAAATGACTTTCATTAACATATGGACAAAAATGTAGGGCAGATTTTGTACGAATTCGAATAAATGAAATTTGGGATTAGTATATGGTACACCCTTAGAGAAGCGTAGTGCTGGGGCTTAAGCCCTAATTACTGTACGTGTTCTAACAGAAATGAGTAAAACTTACGAATAGGAGATTTTTTTGGTCCCTGCCACATTGTAACGCCCAATTTACTTTCAAGGCAAGTTGTTCTCCGCTTTGCTGTGCCTCGTATTCTAGTTTATGGCGAGGCTCGGGCTTCGGCCTCGGCGTTCAGCATATAAACATCCTCTGAGTCCTATCCAATGCTAATTATCCAATTCACTTTTTAATAAGAAAGCACTTTTCAAGAAAGCCTCCAGAATTCTAACTGCCTAGTTAACGCCGGAATGGCACGAAGTGTCGGTTTAAACAACTTCCTTAGGTTGTACCGTATACTACATTTCAGCCGAAATTTGCATTTGGAATGTGCATTCTTTGCATTAAAAATTAGGTTTATTCAATGCATGATTTCTCCTTTACTGTGCTTTGCAGACCCCCTGGCATATATAAGAAAGATTACTTAGAAGAACTATTTAAAAAATATGATGATGTTAGATATGCCCCTGCTGCTCCAGAACTCCCAGACTGGTGTACAGGTAATTGTAGTGCTCACATTTAAATATAACTTCTCTTCAGTGTATTTTGTGTGAAGTTTTGTTCATTTGTATCATCATATGTGAAATTGCAAGTTGGTTTAGGTTCTTGTTGTGTGGCTTCCTAACAGTAGGAAACTGATAATGATGGCTAAGCCATTGAAAGCTTCTATTTAAAAAAAAAAATGTTGTTGACAAAGACTAGGTCTTTACTTTTTTTATATGAAATTGAAAGTTTTAAAAATATAGTAGGAAAGACCATAAAGTTTCTCATGATAATAATTGCTCTTTCCATTCTTTGTTTATATAATTTTATTGAGCCTTTGGTTTGTGAGATCATTTCTTCCAAACACACATTTTTACCTTTTCCTATAATAAGATTAAATGCAACTTATAAAATAGTTTTGGCAACACAATTTAAAATAAATCCCAAATCAAGGCAATGAAGATATCGCCTCCTTAAATTTTCATAAATGAGGATGTAAAAAAAAGTTGGGGGATTTCAATTAAATACCCAAAATTACAAAGGAACGCATGGACAAACCCTGTACAGAGAATGGATAATTCTAGAACTCCAAAAGAAGTCACACAATACCACCCTAAAGGAAATAGGTCTGTTGAGTGACCTAAAACAAGGTAGAAAAGTCATTGAGTGCACAACATCTATGGACCAGTAAGTGAAGAAGAAGAAACATGGTGTGTGAACATCAGACAAAATAATTGGGATAGAGGAAGAGGAGATTTATAAATATTGGAACAATGGAAGAAGAACTGGATAGAACATTATGGAGATCTAGTTGAAGCTTGTTGTCAGACATGTATGTAGTGCTCTACCAGGATTGTTAATTTCTGGAAAAACAGAAAACCTGGAAAAATGGGAAATCAAAGTACAGACATTTTTTAGAGGAAAAATGAAGGAAATGGCGAATTATGTCAAAAAAGTGTAGGTGATCCAAACCTGAACCCTCATGGAAGAAAAGGAAGATGTATTAATGTGACATGGTAAATAGTAGTAACATAGTCCTTTAAAATGCTATGTGTAGTTACTTGCACAATTATAATAGGTCTTTTTGCCAACAGAAGAACAGCAAAAATTACCAATTGTGAGGCGCATAATGGAAAAGTTATTTGGTATAATTTGTCTCAGATCGATTTCTGTGGTGTGAATTCTTGCAAATAATTGTCTGAAATTTCTGTAGAGAGTAGTAATGAAAGTTGTCACCAATGTTTTTAACATTAAACAGTTGGTAAAGACCTCTTTCATTGACACACTCGTATTCTAATTATAGCATCAATTTACAAATCATCATAGGAACTACCACACATTGTTTAGAAATTGTCAATAAATGCCTGACTCATGAAGTGAGAATTTCCAAAGTGCAAGAGGTATTTAATAGGACTATTTCACAATTGAAATTATTTATTTTTAGTAAGTGGGATGAACCCTTTACAGAAAGAAAAAATTCATACATAATGACAGAAACATACTAGTACAAAATATCAAAATAACATAAATTAATATTAAGTCATGGCTATCAAAAGAATAAGAGTGTTGTTAAAAAAAGAATACAATATTGGAATCAAGACTGTTTAAAAAAAAAAAATTAAGTTGTCTTTCATAATGCTCAGGTAAAGTCAGGATTGAAAATTGAAGTTTAAGACAACTCCAAAAATTTTTAAAGTCGTGATTGAAAGAATCAATTCTGTCGGCATAGTAATTGGCAGTTCTAGGTAATTTATTGATAATGTCATAATAGGTGTATATAGTAGAAGGTATATGCACCCAGAAGCAGGTAGGATTTCTTGTTGTAATCTGAGGAATGTGAAGAAAGATTAGAGAATGAAGTTCAGGCCAATCAATGAGATCATGTAGTATTTTATGAAAGAAAATTAAATCATAGAATTTTCTCCTATTCTGAAAAGATTCCAATTTACATAAATTGTAGAATTTGGAAAGGTCATGATTGAATCTATGAATTGGTGTCCTGTTTCTGAAAGCTAAGTGGCATACAAATTTACATTGAACTTCTTCCAAATTATTGATAAAGTGGTGTAAGGTGACGAAATGACAGTGGTGTATTCTAAAATAGGAGGAATCAAAGTTTTATAAAGAATTAATAAGTTATTGGTGGACTGGAAGGATTTGGTGTTGCACAAAATCAAACTCAGGGAACGCAGATTTTTATTTACTGTAACAGTAATATGTATATTAAAATTTAGTTAGTCGAAAATTACTCTGAGATCCCTGATGTTAGTCAGTGCTCAGGGACTGACCATTTAAAGAATGTGAGTAGCTCACAATATTATGTCTCTGGGCAGAGGTCATTGCAAAAAACATATAACTTTAGAGTTCCATTTTGTTTGTAGAACACCACAGGGAGAAGACAGAGAGACTGTCCTGTAGGAGGTAGGCATAATTAAAATTGGTAATCTTGGTATAAATTTTGCATAAATTGGCAATAATCTTGGCATAGTTTTTACTATATTTGATAACTGATGACAGATCACTTATGAAAATATTAAACAAAATTGGACCTAGATGAGAGCTTTAAGGTACACCAGAATAACTTCAAATGGCTCGGACGCATGACCATTAATGACATACTGACTTCTGCCGGAAAGATATGACATATCCATGATAGGAGTGAATCATTAATGCCTAAGTATGACAATTTGTCAATCAATATATCATGATTATCATGGTTGAAAGCCTTGACAAACTCTGTGTATACAGCATGGACTAAAGAACCGGATTCAAATGCTTTAATGATATAGTTTTTAAATATAGTTAGGTTAGTTGAAGTAGATCTATTGCTAGTAAAACCGTGTTGATGGTCAGAAATAATTGTGGAAAAGTGTGGTGCCAAAGCATTAACTACAAGTTTCTCGAAAAGTTTTAAGATAGCCCTGAGAATGGAAAGAGGACGGTAATTTGTAATATCACTTTTGTATCCTTTCTTCAATATAGGGACAACTTTCCTACATTTCCAAGCTGTGGGAAAAATCCTCGTGTCCTAGGATTAAAGATATAACATAATGGTGGTGCGAGAGCAAATTTGCAATTGCTCAAAAAATCTCAGCTGATCCAGCTGTCTTACCGAAGTTCAAACGACTTAGAGCAAGAAGAATTTCTGAAAACGTGAATTTGATAATGATATTGAAAGTCAGCGGTAGTAGTTGGCATGGTTTTTAAATCATGTTTTGTATATTGATGAAAAAAAATGAGTAGAAATTAAGGTGGCAATTTTTGAATAAGCACTGCAACAGTTTGTACCTAAATGCATAACATCAGGTAACTGCTATTAGACATATTGATAAACTTCCAAAAAGTTTTAATATCTTTACAAGCAGATAGTTCAATTTTATGTACGTAATATTGGAAAAGGACACTCTGTAAATGAAACACCCTGAATTGCAAGGTAGAAAATTTATCATATTAATCAGATGAATTTGTTTGTACAGTTTGTGAAACTTCTTTTTTTCTCTGATACAGTCAATATGCTCTGAGGAGTACCAACACAGATAAGAACTGACAAAAACTGGTTTCTTGGGAACAAAGTGATTGATTAAGTAGCATGACCTGCAATTTTGATTACCTCATGTTCTTGTACTCCTTTCTGAATTAAGCAAGACAGTGTAGTAGATTGTGTAGAATGTATCACTTTTTTCCTATTACGTTCAAAAGGTTAGGGATTAAGAAGAAATGCTCAATTTGTATGTTTTCAGCATGGTTCTTCCTCATGCCAAGCCAATTCTAAAGATGCTATGAGAAATAAAAATTATCTGCAAGCTTTTACATGTATTTTCATCGCATAGGTCAAACAATCTTTGGTATTCTTCACCTTTTAACGCTGCAACACTCCCTTTCCTTTTCTATTTTTTGAAGATATTTTCTCTTCGCATTCCTTGCATTTCTAGTCCGTTGAAATTCTTGATCTGTGAATGGGTTGAAATTTCTTCCGTACTCATTACAATAATTTTCTTGAGCGAGTTTTGCAGTCACATCCCATATTGGCTTTACAGAATACCCTTTGTATTCTTCTCCATTTGATTTGCACATATTGATCAGCCAATGTGCCAAAATGTTCCCTTATTCTTGAGTTAGGAATACCTTTTCTTGGAACGTAACTTTGTTCTTTGTAGAATTTTAGATACCAATTCCAAATATACGTTCCATTTATCTCTGTTTTCTGGTATATCTTCACAAATTATTTTATTGATTTGTTCATCTGGTGTGACAGCAAATGTCGCCATGTGTTTACTATTGAAAATAACTGAAAGCAAAGTTAAAATCAAAGACCTTGTATTATATGTGCGTGGTTTATTGCACACAGAGATGGATACACACATAAGATACACCAATTGGAGCTGGTCAGTAGGGAGGGGAGGTAAGAAAAATCAGATTAAAAAAATTATAAAGTTTTTTAGATACACCACCCTGATTAGGGCTGGGGCATATTATATGTATAGTTAAAGACTACTGGTCGTAATTTCACGAGTGGAATAGTCTGTGTAATTTACATTGAATATTGATGCAGATCATTATGAATTATCATAATGATTATGAAATGCTCTTTCACCAGGATCCAATGTGTTAATATAAATATATTCATAAGAAATGGGTGACTTGTAGCCTGGTAGACAGGCATTGTTTTCCAAGTTTGTGTGCTGATATTCAAAACCCAGTCATCTGTATGAAGTTTTGTGTTGGACAAAGTGGGTCTTCCCATTGATTCATCTCTCACCTGTCTTCCCTTTTTGTCTCTCATTCCACTATTGTTCTGTCATCAAATGTCGCCATCGGAGGTACAACAAAGATTTTTTCTCTGCATCTCCAAGAATTTTTCATTGATGCTGAATTTAAAATTAATTTTTAATTTATATACAGGGAGAGTCACATAACTTAAACACCTCCTGTAATTTTTGAATGGTTGAAGTTATTGTACTGCATTTTTCACAGAAGTGCATGTGGAAATGGGGCTAGTTTATACATATATTAATTTCCATTTAATCACTTTCTTTTACAAGATATTGAGGTAACTTTTTTTTTCCAAATGGAACTATACATTTTTTAAACCTATTGTGATGAGTGTAAAAAGATGAGTTCAAAAATATTTATATTCATATTGTCTATATTTGATAAGCATTTTTTTGAGTATATTTGATTTTTTACTTCTTGTGTTTAACAGATATCAGAACGTCCAGAGAGCATGCTAACAGGTTAGGAGAGCGCTGCATGACCTTGTGTAGTGGACTGTTACATTCAAAATATCTGTTTTTTATTTTATTTTTATATATTTATTTTATTTTTTAATTTATTTATTGAATAATGGTAGCAGCAACAAGCTGTTATACACATATCTAATCGTATAATTGCATAATACAGTGTTTCTATTTTGTACAATACTAAGTTCATGTATCATTATAATCATATTCGATGGCTCATTTACTTATCACATCAAATATAACAATAGTTTATCGCAAATATTTCTTATATCACATAAGAATATCATTTATCACTATTTATATACTATTTTAATTTTTTATATACTATCTATATGCTATTTATAACTCAATTTTGTCCAAGTTATTTTTAAACACATTATCAGAGTTTCCTTTTGGATGTATTCCGCTGGTAGTTTATTCCATGCGTTGACTATTCTATTGGTGATAAAATGTTCTCTTTGTCCAGTTGATACAATCTCATTTCCAAGGTCACTAGTATATGAGATAAACAGTAGCGGTCCCAGAACTGATCCTTGAGGTACTCCACTTGTAACTGTTCTGGATGTCAATATGCTGTCGCCAATGCAAACTCAGAAAGATATTCTCGGATCCAAGCTAGTAGTTTACTCCTCATCAAAATGGCCTCTAGTTCATGAATTAGTTGTTTATGTTGAAGGCTTTCGCATAGTCCAAATAAATCACATCCATGGGTTTGCTTTGGTCGAGTGCTTTAGTCCATACATCTAGTGAGTTGATCAGATTTGTGGTAGTTGACCTTCCAGAAACAAATCCATGTTGTTCTGTGGGGATAATATAATGTTTCTGTGCATGTTCTCGCAGTCTTTGAACTATTTTCCTCTACATAATTTTGCCCACAGTGCTAGGCCATAGTTTTCTACCAATTGTTTGTCGCCTTTCTTGAAAATAGGAGTAACTTCAGCAGTCTTCCATGCAAGCGGTATTTTCGTGGTCTCTA
The DNA here is from genome assembly GCA_017312745.1 of Gryllus bimaculatus. Taxonomy (NCBI): domain Eukaryota; kingdom Metazoa; phylum Arthropoda; class Insecta; order Orthoptera; family Gryllidae; genus Gryllus; species Gryllus bimaculatus. Next base: position 13,972,507 of record BOPP01000012.1, read on the forward strand.
GTGATTGAAGATTTCGTTCAATTTTGGGGCTGGTTGTGTTGCACAGTTTCTCAGATATATTGTGGGAATATTATCAGGGCCAGGTGAAGAGTTAATATTCAGTCCTAGGAGAGTCTGAGCAGTCTCAGTATTTGTAAATTCAACATCTTCAACTATTTCAGTGGATCTTTTTTCAATATCTGGTAATTTGTCAGTAGTTTCGACTGTATATACCATTTCAAAGTAGTCTGCAAAAAGTTCTGCGATTTCTTCTGGTTTGGATGTTTGAAGTCCATTACTTGGAATCGCAAAAGCAAATCTGTTGAATGCGAATCGCAAAAGAAATCTAAATTACTCAAAAACTGTTTGTCTATCATATGACAATATTTACATTATTGGATTTTTGTGTTCTTCATGATAGACTAAAAAAACATGTATAGTTCCATTTGAAAAACACTAAGTTTACCTCTATATATCGTAAAATACGAGTGTTGAAATGGAAATGACATACATCAATTACCCCCATTCCCTCATGTACTTCAGTGAAAACTGTATTGCAATAACTTCAACCGTTTAAAAGTTATAGGAGGTGCTAAAATTATGGGACTCACTCTGTATAGTTACATAAATGACTTTTGTTCCTATAGAAAAATAGTAGAAACTACAACTTAAAAATACAAAGTTGCATGATGTTTAGATGAATTCCTAATGTTATTCCATTCCATTTCCAAATATTTTATTTATAAAGAGTAGTAAAGTGAGTTCTTTTCAGATGTTGCCATTTCTTATAATCTAATCTCCATTTCTTTTGATATGTCCAATCTTCATCCTCTAACTTTCTAGCTATCATTACTCTTAACTTCCTCCTCCCACTTTCTTCTAGGTCTTCCTCTATACCTTTTTTGCTTCAGGAATGTACTACCATGTCTTCGTAGGCAGTCGATCACTGTTTAACTTTCTGAAATGACCATACCACAGTAGTGTTTTTATTTTCATTGTTTCCAAGGTTGATTTTTCTTTTTTCCTTATGGCTTGTTGTTTGGCTTCTAATTCTTTCTTTTCCATAGACCTTACAATATCATCTCCAATATTAAATTTCTGTAGCTGAATTCTGGTTTTCTCCATCGCATTTGCAGTACATAACTCAGCTCCATAAGAAAATAGGCTTTTAACTATTGTTTTACATACAGTAATTTTTACTTCTTTGCATACTTAATATATAGTATAGAAAAAGTTATGTAATGGTGCAGCCAAAAATTTTTCAGCAGAAAAAAATTGTATTGTAGATGGCTGATACCAAAAAAGAGGATAATTTTTGTTCCTATATGTACTTGCTGACATCGTGTGGAATTGACCAGTGAAACACAGCACCCGAGTTTTTTACAGGTACAGATTTATTTATAGTTTACTCTACAATATTTTACACTCCTATGGAAAACTCTTACCGCTGCGCACTCCATGGCACTGCAGCCCGAGGCAAACCGCCCCAGATCCTAAACACTGGAGTACCTGAGCGTGGCTAAATCTAGTGCCGCGCATGGCCTCTTCGTCCCATGACGAAAAGTCACACCTCGCCAGTTGTTGCTAACGATACCCCCCCTCACGCCGGTGACAGTGCCGCACTCCCCACAGTAATCTCGTCCCGAAACTCGAATGCTGGTTTCCTCTAGACCGCCTCTCAAGTGAGGAATCGCCTGTGATACGACCTTCCCATGCTTGACGACCACGGACCGCAGTCACCTCATTGGCCTACCCCATTGCTGCCACTCTAGTCACCAGCAGACACCACTCCCCCTTCCTGCGCCAACACCCTCTGCGGAGGCCTGACAAGCAAAAATGCTCATAAAGTCTACACTATTTTACTATGACTAAACGTTGTAGACCGAATTCTTGTTTTGTGAGATCCATGATGTCTTGTTTTGTGGAACAAACCACTAGCGACAACTAACTCTTAAAGACAATTTTTTACCAAAATTGGTATTATTTCCCAGTTTGATACGCGTTTGATGTTGTGGCCCCTCTGGATTGAATACATATGATCTAATTTTTGGAACCATACTTATGCGTGGAAGCCTCCATTTACAAATTTTTCCCTATTAAAATGGCCTTCAACCCCTTTTTGATTTAACTGTGTCCTCAGTTAGCTGTAAAGGATGCTTAAATGCTTATAATAAATCGTTCACAGTTTTGCTGCAATATCTGAATTTTTGAATTTGCGTAAAGTTCAGATACTATTTTGGCGTCTTCCTGCAACTACCAGTATTGAACGGACAGAGATTGTTCCTCCTGAATGAAATTCTGGTTATTTTAAAATTATATCTTAAATGCCAGGACATGCACATCACTAATTAGTCATTATATTTATTGCATTCATATTATGAACTAGTTTTCGGTATGATTTTTGAATAAAAATATGGCAGTACTTAAAAAATTTGAAAAACATGATTTTCTCATAAACGTCCCTCCAAATTTTTCCTATTAAACATTATGTGTACTGTAGTGCCTATGCACACTAGTAATAACATGACATAAAATCTCATTGTTCATGTCATTATTATAGATACATTTTGTGAACAATTAGACAAATGTCATTCACATTGTAACATTTATGTTATGCGGCATGTATACATTTTTGATTTGTAAAATACAAGTTCTTTCAATGATTTACGCATGAAGCTTTCTCAAAACTCAGAAACTTCTCTGTGAAAATGAGTCAAAATTTTGACATAATCAAGTTAAATCCAGATTGTTACAGAAAGACAATGTCTGAGTCTTGTGGACAATAATTCACTAAAATATTTTGTTGATAAGGTTTGAGGCAACGATTGTTCATCACATTTTACCTCCTGGCTTGAAAATCACTGTTTGTATTTGGTTAAAAGTACCATCAGGTCCAGTGCACTGAGTGTTTAACTAACCTTTCATACTTTTGAAACTATGAATATCAATTCTACTAGCCGTGAAATAATGTTTATAACACCAAACCTCTATCCATGAAGATTCAAAATTAAGAAAACATTACTTTCATAAATAGTGGCCGAAAGTCTGTTTTCGAAAATATCAACCAATGTGGCTTATTTGCTATGTAGTGGAGCTTGTTCTCTTCAACATTTCCTTCATTACCATTGTTACCATGTATCCATTGTCATGTTTACATGAAAAACCATGTATGATTGCACTCATGTACAGTTCTTTATACAAATAATATTTTGAATATTAATATCAAGATTTGGAATTTGCCTCCTGCTCATCTTTCCTCATTTCCATGTGAAGAAAAATTCTCTCTATTTTATTCGTATCCACACACCCCACTTGGCCATCGTGGGCCCTTGACAGGGCACAGGTTGAAGTAACACCTGTCCTGGTGGTGTCTATCAAGTTATTAGATCATTGAGATGTGACTGTGATCACAACCATGGCTTTTGAATCAAAGGGAACAATCTACAGTACTTGGCTTCATTCAAGGAAAGGAGATGTTTGTGATTCTAAGATTTTACAACTTTCAGTTTCAAATGAAAATGATTTCCAGTCGCGTGGTGTGCATGGAAGATTACATGTTTATATATTTTTTCTTGAAACTTTAGGAGAATGGCTATTAGTCAGATCAAACTGGTTTCACAGCTTGTTGGGGTTGCGGATATTTATGGAAACCATCCACGTGCCCTGAATTGCCTTTCCGCTAGTTAATTGCAGCTATTCAACTCTTCTAAATTTTGGGGTTATTTGAAATAAAATATGAACGCTGTTGTGTAGGTGGGGGTAAAAGACTGCATTTTTGATTTTTGGCTATTTGTGATGACATGAAAATTTTATTCATTTGAAACTGGTGTGCTACTTTAGATTGACATTTCCCTCTAACCAATTCCTTTGATCGCCAGGGCATCAAAAAGTATCCTTGCTTTTTGGGAAGATATTTTCCCAAAATTTGCATTTTTGGATGTTTGCGCCCATTTAGATTTTGTCTCATGTTAACAAATAGATTAAAAAAAAGTGCTGTAGGTAACTAATACATGAAATCACAAGAGCCTTTATCTAAATTTTTGTATCACATGGTCAAAAATATGAAATTGCAATTACACTAATTATTAAAAACTGCTTAATTTGTATCAAAATTATTTGAAACATAAGATAATTAACTAATTTTCTTGATGGTAGATCAAACAGAAGCAACATAACTTTATAGGTCAGCAACAGTCAATGGTGAATTGTGTTGCTCAAAAATGTTCAAAAAATGAGTTGACCTACCAATTTTCAAGTAATATGAAATTTTACACCATGTGACTTACCATTATTGCACAATGAATATTAATTTTAAAATCGGTTTTCTTTTCTCTCTGCTTTTATGATTTTAAATTGATTGCTGTGTTTATTGAAAGCTCTTTTTTTCGGATTCTGAATTTATACTTACAAATGCAGAATTTCGTCTTATGAAAACGTTGGTTTCACAACTATATTAAACAGTAAATGGTTAATATGATTATTTAAGTATAAAAATTTTTCTTCCAGATAATTGCTTCTTTTGCCACATATTTTTATCTTTAGATTTGCCAGAAGTGTTCATTGTAAATTTTGCCTACATTGATATTTTTTTTTTCTCTTCATTTCCTCCTCCTCCTTCTTCTTCATCTTCTTCTTTTTCTCCTCCTCTCTTCTCCTCCCTCCTTCTCCCTCTTCTTCTTTTCTTTTTTTTCCTGTTTCTTCCAACAGTTTTGTAATGTATAAAGAATTTGTTGATATTTTCAACCAATCATATTCCTAAAATGTAACATTTTTGCTTAAAAATTATGTTGATAAACTAATTAAATTATTATTATAAAAATCTAGTATTTGTGAAAATTATTTGTTAATGTATTAAAATTAACTAAACACATTTTCCAGAGGGCAGTAAGAGGAGGTACAAAAAAAATCGGAAGAGGAAGAGGAATAGGAATAGACGTAAAAATATAAGGCTTAAAAAACACAAACTCTCGGAAATTTCAGAATCGTCGATTGGGAAACGTTAGGCATCTATCTCGTCTTTTGTTGAACCACTTGTGATGGAATAAATTATATATTTTGTATATAGACGATATGTATTATAATTCAGAAATAAAAAATGTTATTTTTAATCTAAATTCATTTGATAGAATATCGTTTATTGATTTCAATTTCCTTTCATCCACTGTCCATTGTCATTTACAATAATTTTGAGTATTCTTATAATTTTCTTTTAATTAATAAAGTCTTTTAATTTTCTACTTTCTCAAGTAGATGATCAGCTCGGTTGTAGTGAATGTCATCTGAAACTCCCATTGAGCTCTTCGACAGCAGAGCTATTGAACGCACAGATTTGACAACTGTATTATGTCTTTTAAGGTATGTGATGGCAAAGTCTCTTCTGAATTCTAGTTTAGTGATTTTCCTTTCTGTCGCGTATATATCTGTTAAGCATTGTTTATTGCTGCATCTGTTAGCTATGTCAGTATAGTCTAGTACCATTTCGTACCTCTGGTAGATATACAATACTAATTTATATCCAACCATTCGATCCGTACTACCCTTATTTCTATTGCATATGCTAATAATTGCTGGCTGAGGGACATATATGTTTTTTTCTCTTTTGATGAATATCTTTTTACATGTTTGACTGAAGATTCTCTGAATTGATGCACCCCCACTTTTGCTACAACTGCAACCATGCTTTTGTCCATTCATTTCCCAATAATTCCATAAGACAAAACTGCCTCAGCTTCACTCACCAATTTAGTGCCACTCAAATTATCCAGCAGACCTCCTGTGTTCTCATCACTACGGTCATCTGCAGGTGGTGGTGGAGTAATGAAAATATTCTCTACCTCTATGATATCATCAATGCCTTGAATGTTTTCTTCAAGCAACTGAACTAATTCTTCCATAGTCAGTCCATCTCTAAAACAATCAGTTTCTTCATAAGTTTTTAGAAAATCTTATAAAAATTCTGATCTTTCACTATGCTATAAAACAAAGTGAAAAAAATTCAAAAACTGTCGAGAGACATAAAAAGCAGTAGGGAAGGACAAATGTGTCATATACACCACTCTGACCTTTTCATACCTCCACTTTTTCTTATAATAATAATAATAATAATAATAATAATAATAATAATAATAATAATAATAATAAAATGAATTTATTAATTTCAGTGTTTTGAAAACTATCTGTGAGAGATATACTGTTGAGATAAATTGAATTCATACAGACTGCAAATTCAACTTATGTTCAGGGTCCATCAGAAAATTTAATATAATTTTTGAACTCTTGGGAAAAAATATAACACCTTTTTTGGAAAGATCGCACATTAAACTCACAAACCCCTCTGCATGCAGAAATATGTACCTGCAGGGACAGGAATTAAGTCTAACCATAACTTATTTGCTGTGATGTATATGTCACACTGGTCCTTGGAGAGTTAAAACAGTTTGAATTGAACTCAATAGTACAATTGTATTGGGATTCACAATAGCGTGTGGTTTTGACCAAAACGAATGTAGGTAATTTAATTAAATTTATTTATTTTAATTTAAAAACGAGTCATTTACATGAAAGATCTAATAACTAAACAAAATAGGGTTTATCTTGCAGGAGAGTAAAAGTTGCTCTGGTAATTTAACACCAGGTAATCAAAATGGGAATAAACTACAGTAGTACTTTAATACAATAATATTTCAGTAATTAAATTCATATCTTTGAATGTGAATATTTTGAATAACAAATTTTTTCTATCCTGTCAAAGAAAACAAAAATGTTCAATTTATATTAAAAATAATTTGTGACCTGTAATGACTTTGATTGGGATCTCTTGTAGCTTCTTTAAAAGAACTTTTCTTCATGATGAATTAAGACCTGAAGGGTTTTTCACATCAAACCAGACCATAATTCTTGAAATTAAAAGTGGGGTGATGAATGGAATGAGGAGTTGTGGGTTGAGTATAGATTTATCCTGCTATAATTACACTTCGAAATCATTATGTGAATACATGCACAAGCATGACAGTAATTTTCCAAAGGGTGTAAATTTATTGTAAAGTGCTAATTGGATGCTGGAAGGAAGAACCAAGCCACCATTCACTGAAATCTGAGAAAAAGCTATTTAAAGTAATCATTAATTTAAAAAATTAGGATGCCCCCCTTTTTTTAAAAAAAGTATAACTAAGTACTGTTAAGCAGTTTCACTTTAAATATTCTATTAAAATTCCACTCTTCTCATATCTTCACCAATGATGGTTGATTTTCTTTAAATAAATTCACATTATTATTTAACATGTTGACTGCCAAGGTAATTTTGAGAAACTATTTAATACTTTTGAATTACTTTACTATTTGAATACTTTTGTTAGGTGGCTGGAAGAGACAATGTGTGAATGATATAATCCAAATATCTTCAGTATATATTTTCAGGGATATTTAATCCCTCTTCTAGACACATTTCAGATTTCAAAGTGTACGATTACCCAGGCACGCACCTGGCACTGACTTTCTACAAAAAATGTGCAAGAGCAATTGTTACACCTGTAATAAATAAATTATAAAAATCATAAATATAATCCTGTTACACAATTAAAATATGCATTTACAAAAACCAATTATATTGTATAAAAGCAGTTATATAAGTTGCAAACAATTCCACAATCTTCTACCTCTTTGGAATAAAGTTTCTCATGAGAAGGTTGTACTTTGATGGGTGTGACGTGAAAAACAGGTAACACTTAAGCTTTTCCATGCTTGTAGAATTTCCTTCAGAAAACAAAGAAATGTGCTTAGCTAAATGAAAGCCATTGAAAGGTCTTTCTCATTACCTTCTTGAATGAAATTTTCTGATGAATGTCTGGTTTTCATGTGGAAAATGATAAGGTTTTTGCAAGTTCAGTAGTAAGAAACTAGTTCATTTTTCTCCCTTAGTTTTCACCATTGGTGATCACTTTTTGAATTTCCATTATCTCTTGGAAATACCTCTAATGCATTTGCAACAGTGCTTATTCTCTCATTTTGTGAGTTCTTTTCATCACGTTAATGTAATTCTCTAAAGTGTATGGTTGAAGTTGGTTTTTGGGAGGTTAACTGCCCTGGAATTAAGGATTTATATGTCATTCAACATGTTCAGATCTCCAGTGATTTATTTATAAGTACCATTTAACTTTCTCATTTACTACTGCACAGTAAAATTTAGTGCTGCCAGAAAAAGTATCAATTTTTTAACAGCAAAATGTTTTGTGGCTCTTGCTCACATCAACTACTGTATATTATAATACTTTTTTGAATATGAAGTGTAGTTAGAATCCAGCTTTTGTGGGTGTTCTGGATACCAACACTTGTTTTTTCTCTATGAATCTCTCTAAGTCAGTTTGTGGATAACACTAGTACCTAAACGATTCATAAGATTCTCTTCAAAATGGATATTCCTTAATTAATCTGGTCGTATTTGTGGTCCTGTGAATTTGAAACAGAGTTTTTAAGGTTTTTTAATGAGAAGCCCCTAGAACATCTTTGAAATTAACCCAAAAAGGGGGGGGGGGGGTTCCAAGGATTTTCTTTAATTTGTGTTGGAATAGAGAAAAGTGTGCTTGTAAATATTGTTCAGTTACAGTGGTTTTTAACTCCTTTTTCCTGTAAATCCTCAGACTTCTTGAAAATTGTGTAAGTTTAAAATTGTTTTGACCTCCTCCCACAACTGAGTTATTGAGGATAGAATGTTTTTCTTAGTGCAATATATTTTTTAAAATTAGGTCTTTAAATAATGTCCTGTTCAGTAGACTTGACAGCTTAGAGAAGAATGCGAGTTTATCACCTTGCGGAAATGCTTATGTACTTCACCAAAGCTTGACAGAATGATCCAGAGAATGCTCTAGAATTTCTCACATCTTTCTGATGTTTGGAAAGATTAGTGAGCTATCTGTTCTTTATCAAGAACACAACTGTCTTCAAGATTAGCACTCTCGGATTCATCATCCTTATCAAGAAGTGCATTGTGTTGCTAAAAGAGTGGATTTGTGATGAATGGAAATGTAATTTTTAACTAGCATTGTGAAGATCTGGTAAACTATGCCAAAAAATTAGAACATGAAGTCATAAATTGCACAAATAATGTCTTGTTGAGTGCAAAAATTATGAAATGTTCCTGCTTGTGAAGTCATGTGCTCAACCACCTGTGTATGCAGCTGCAATGAACATACAAGATTCATAGATTTATTAAATAAACTTAAAATTTTTGTGTAATCCACAGTTGTTGTTTAAGTGAAGTTGTCAATGAAGTACTAGAAATTCATGGATTCATACATTCTTTTACCTCTATGGATTGTATGGATATGCTAGGCCGTTTTCAAATCCACTGCAATAAATCAAGCAATAAACTCAATTACAAATTGAGAGCTAAACTGTTTTTTGTATGTAATATTAGTTGCAATTAGGAAGATGAATTGTATTTGTCAGTTATTGTCCCCAATATGCATGTGTTTTTGTGTTCTGTTTGCAATGTTTGTTCTATTCTCTTTGTTTATTGTAGAAAGTGACGATGGAGACCGAGATGTGGAAGATTCTGAAGATGGTGTCATACATAATGAAGAGAGATCATCTGGGTTAGTGCATCTGTTCTCTTAACAGATTATTAAATATCTGAATATGAATATTCTTTTCTTTTTTTAAATATTGCATTATTCAATTAAAATTAATTTTATTACATTATTTAGTTAAAAGTAATTTAAAAGTTTTAACTTGCCGATAATTTAATATGAAGCCTGTAATCATATTTGGATGATAAAATATTTCTACTTTAATTGAACATAATGTACATGCTATAATTATTGTTCTTTATGTTATTTTACAATATATAGAAACAACTTACTCATTTGCGATTACCTAGGTTTAACATTTCAATTTGAATTTTTCTCTTCTTTCTTTATTTTTGATAATCAAATCTCTTAAAATTACAGAGGTGCACGAAGAAAAGAATTCAAAAAGAAAAATCCCACTTTCATGGTAGGAGTACCTGGTGTAACACCTGTGACGGATTCCCAAAAACTTCACTATGTTCAAAGGAGAGTTCAGGACATGTGTGCCTGGAAGAGGTATGAACATTCATTTTAATGTATGTGTGTTTGTGGGTTTTGTTTTGATGTAAATAGAATGGAATAACCGGATGTATGTAGTTTCTGATTAACTGTAGTCACACATTAGTAAACGTCTGCTATTTGCTTAATTGAAAATGTTGGTTTTGTCCTTTCGTTTCCTTTTCTTTTCTTTTCAATTTTATTGATGTTTATTTCAATCATATTCTTCCTGTAAATGTATAAGTTCAGTCAACTGGTGCTCAAATGGTCCCAATCCATTGTCCATTGAACAGATGAGATAAGCAAAATTCCCATTGTGAGGCAACACTAGTTGTAATTGGTAGTTTTCATGTAGCAATGCTAGTTTTCATGTAGCGTACTTGGACATCTCAACCTTAATTACCTTAAAATGACAGAAACAACAAACACCACTATACGTTTTTGTAATTGTACCTGTCTGTTGTGACAGTATGTAAATAATTTTTTAAAAATATGGTTTAGTTTTTGAAAGAATGTGATCTGCCATTGTTTTTTCCATGATTAATTCAGTCACTCTGTCTCTGACATGGACACAAGATGTTCACATTTGTGATAAGCTAATAATGTTGTTATTGGTCGTAAAGAAATCTATGACTAATGACATTTTCAACAACCATAGCTGAAGGTTTGTAGTCTGGGGCTATATTGCCAGGTATGTTTGGTACATGGTGTACCAGAAGGTAGACTGCAACAGTGAACTTTTCCTGATGCGAGTGAGAATGTTTACCGAGTTAGTCCATGCAATCTTTGCCTACTTCCGTGGAAGCATCAGTAGCAATTAACAGACATAATTCCAAAGAAGTTGTTCAACACTATTATTCATTGTCAAATGTCAGCATCATGTCAACAATCAAATTATGTAATAATTTAGAGAGATGCTCCCTCGGGGTATGCAGATCCCAGACAAATTTGCAGATCCCAGAAAATTAAAACTTGTGAATTATTGCATTATGTGTGTGAAACAAAAAAAAACAAAAAAATCTTATGTGTTCATTAAAGAATATTCCGTGTACATTATCCGTAAAAAGTAACAACACAAAAAATATAGACCATGTAGTACCCCATGACTACTTGAGTTTTAATGAAAAACTTACTTAGAAATTATTTCTATCTTCGTAGTAAGGGAGTAGTGGTTAGGTGAAATACATTTAAAGCCAAATTTTACTTTTAAGGGAAGTTAAATAATTGTTACATTTAACAAATAGTGCATTATTTCATTGTCCTCAATAGGTGAAGAGTTAGCATATTGGCTTTTCAATCCTTCCATCCTGTGTGGTTTTTCTGGGTCTGGGTGTGAACAGTGAAAAAAACACTGTTGCCTTGTCATATCTGCAGCATGTAAAAAGACACTTGCTGAAAGCCTAGTAAAATTAACCCATTGACGGCTCTAGAGTTGATATGCGAAATATTTCCATGCGTGGTAGCCTCTAGAAGAGTTATTACGCTCAGTCAGTTTGTCGCTAAGAGCCTTTGGACAAGATCGTGCATGGAACCGCGATGTCCCGGAAGCCCCTGGACGAGTTGGTTTGAGTAGACGTGCCTTCCACTATTGCTAGGAATTGCTTGATCATTGATTTGTTTTAGCTGTGACACACCTCAAGTAAGGGATGAATATTTCTAAGACCATGATTGTGGCATTCCTTGGCAATAAATTTGAGAGTCAAATTTAGCTGGCAATGATGGAAGTGTTTAACCCTTATCCGGGCAACCGGAGTCCATTGAACCCAGAAGCAAAAGTTTCATTATTTTACGTGAAAACTATCAAAGTTATTACGATAGTTTTTTGTGACTTTGTTGGCAATATTGTTTTCTAAATGTGCCTGCAACCATTTTGCATTAGCATTACTGAGTAATAAATTTAAAAAAATATTTATATTTTTTAGACGCAACCGGGCAAGCGGGGTCCGTTGGACCCAGGTGTCTTAATCTACTTGTAATAGCGTATTTTCTGGTTTTGTTTGGATGATTATTTGACAACAGCTGTGCGTGCAAGGGACGGACGGATGTCGGGGGGTTACGCAACGTCTTTTCATCGGGATGTTATCTGATGGTTTGCTGAGCTGACTAGTACAGGCAGAGCACGAAGTCATAATATAGTACGGGGTCCATAAATAAAGTTTTGTTACCACCTAGTGCATGTATAGAATGTCCAGTGGATGCACTCAGTCTTTACATGGATGAATCAATAGTGGCCGAAATTGTTCGCTGTACGAATGCAGAAGCTCAACGAGTATACAAAGAAAGAAGACCTTCTCAGCAATGGAATGATTGTGACAAAGTAGATATGTACGATTTCATTGGACTCTCACTGACTGCAGGCCACCTAAAGAGCAACCATTGCAATTATGACACTTTATGAAATAGTGTCTATGGTCCGCCTATATTTAGAGCTACAATGGGACTAAAAAGGTTCAAGAGTATTTTGGCATTTAATTTGTTTTGACGACAAAACTACTCGCTCAATTAGAAGGAAAAAAGACAAATTTGCACCAATAAGAAACATTTGGAGAAACGAAATTCAAAGTTTTAGAAAGTATTACTTACCTGGTACCAACATTACGTAGATGAGCAACTAATAGGATTCAGAGGAAGATGCCCATTCAAACAATATTTTACCTTCTAAGCCTCATAAATATGGATGAAAGTCTGATGGCATGCGACTCGGAAACATTTTACCTCTAAACGGTTTGCCTTATTTGGAAAAAGAAAATGGACAAAGAGCAGCTCCTGGCTTAGGAACGTCGAGTAGTGGAAGCACTAACTGAACCATATCAAGGCACTATATCGAAATGTAACATGTGATAATGCTTTCACTGACAAGAATCTTGCTTAAATTTTTGTCATGTGGTCTGACTCTTTTGGTACGGTACGAAAGAACAAGACTTTCTACCTTCCAATTTCTCACAAATAAACACCACCCTGAAGGTACATCGATTTTTGGATTTTTCTAGGAAAATTAAGATAGTTTCTTTTTGTACCTAGTAAGAATAGATCAGTAGCATTGCTTTCTACTATGCATCATGATGGTACTCTATCAAGTAATGGAAAGCCAGAGATAATTATGTATTACAACAAACCAAAGGTGGAGTCGATGCTCTGGATCAACTCGAGCATACCTACTCATGTAAAAGACGCAGCAAATCGCGTGGCCATTAACAATTTTTATGACTCGTTGGATGTACGTGGTGTAAGCTGCATATGTGATATGGAGAAACCTCAATCCTGAGTGGAATGTAAAAAACATGAGATCATGCGATTATTTATTGTAGATATCGCAGAGGATTTGGTTCGTCCACACATTCTAAGGATAAAAGCCAAATAGAATTGAAACAAAAAGTGTCTCTTGTCAATCACCCATGTTATCGGGGAAGCAGGACCTTCTACATCTAAGAAAAATGAAGACAATGCTAAAAAAAATGTCACTTGTGGCCATTGGGAAGAAGTAGAAAACAAAGACAGAGATGTAGCATCTGTTAAAACCTGTATGTAATGAACACAGCCAGGTAAATAGTGTGTGTCAGATCTGTAATGCTAGTAAAATGCTTAAAATAAAAATGTGAAGTATTTGTAAAGGTATTGTTAAATAAAATATCATATTAGCGTGTTTTGTTTCATTACCTGCGTCGAATAATTTTATACTTGTAAGCATAATTCCTTAGCAAATACTCCTGGGTCCGTTGGACCCCGCTTGCCCGGTTGCATCATAAAAATTGGTTACCCGGATAAGGGTTAAGTTGCCAAAGAGAAATTTCCAAAAACCCCAAGTGCCCTGGCATTCCAAATTAAACAACTTTACCTTACTTCACATTGAAAGGACATTTTGTTTCACAACCAATGTCACCTTTGAAGTGGACCTTCTAAAATGTTACTATTTATAAAACAAAATATATATTTTTGTTAATTAAATTACTTTATAAGTTCCCTTTAAAATAAACTTCCAATATTTTAATTTGTGTAATAAGAAATTTTTGTTTCATTCATCTTGCAACAATGCAATTAATTCATTCCTAGTGGTTGCTTTTAATCATGATATAGTAAAAGTAGAGCATTGTCACAAAATAATAGGGCAGGAGACTCTCCCGTTTTGGCGAGAGTATCAAAAGTTGCCATGCATTTTAGCATGCTCTAACTTTGAAATAACTTGCCGAAAAATTGAATTAATGTATTAATTTTGTCTTCTTTAATTTTATATAACTGTCCTTTTCTCTGAAGTTTTGTCAGCTATACAAGTACAACTTTCATAAAATTAGAATTTTTTCCTGAGATTTAATTTTAATGTTGAATGATATGCCTTGGTGGTGTTTGTTTCTCTCAGAATTTCATCACAATATAAGAAATTAAGATTCACACATTTAAAACTTCTTTCCTCATAATTACATCTTTCTGACTGAAACTAAAACCTGTTAGTCTTATCTGATCCAAGTTTAATCACTACCTCCGTGTTTTTACCTTGCTCAGAAATCTATTTATGTGCAGGCAAAAAGTACATTCATTCATTATTGAATTGAATATAAGACATAAGCTTCATTGTATAGTGACTGTCTTTTTTTCTTTAAAGAAAATCACAAGACCTTTTTATTATTTTTTATTGTAAATATCATTACTTAATGTATATATTTTTTTGTTGTAATTTTATTTGAATTTTCTTTGTTTTAAGAGCATCCTTATCTTATATTCATTGCAACTTTATTATAACAAGTTTTATTTTCACTGACCATTCAAGAAAAAATGTATCAAGGGAAATGGAAAGTATTTTTAGATCCTTGCTGTTGATTGTGTTAAGAACCAGATTTTACTTTCCTTTGTTTCTAATGGAAATGATACTTATAAATTTGGCTTGTTTGTATTGAACTCCTGCATTGCAAAATCGTTTGGTGACATAAATGTGCTTTATTGATTGAGAAAAAATATTAAATTTAAATCCTTTCTTGATTTGATGAACATTTGAAAGTCAAAAATGTTGATTTGGGTCAAAACAAATCATTTCAATCAGTGGCCTCTTGTGAAACACATTTACTCTACTGATAACTTTCTTCTGTGTTTCTTAAGACTTCTGTATTCTTCTGCAGGTAAATTGATATTGTTCTTTAATGTTGTTTGTGGTTTTATTTAATGTAATAGGGGATGCTTTGCTCATTGCTCACAGTTCAGGATTTCCTGGCTGTCAGCCTGTTTCCATGGACAACGCAAATATCAGGCTGTTGCATGAGAAGCCATACAAAGTTTCATGGAAAGCAGATGGTACAAGGTAAGTGTTACAGTGATTTACTATAATATCCAACTTTGCAATACATGTTTGTTGCTGGAAGAATGAATTTGGCTAGTTGATAAAAGTGTCTTCAGAAATTTTTAAACAAATAGTAATGTTTTTTATTCATAGTTTTTGATTCTCTATTGTAAATTATTTTGATGCCATCCAGATACAGATGGGGTGAAATTCTTAACAGCGTGATAAAGTGTCAGAATGTAAATTCCCAGACACATTTAACAGAAACAAATCTCTTTATTTTATTTACTTTAAATGTATTTAGTTTAATAAACGACCATTTTCTCAGCGTGCTGAGTAACAGATTTTGACTCTTTAATTATTTATTATTGATCATTGTTGATATCAAAAATAAATCGTCTAAGTACATTTGTTTCTGTAATCCTCATTTTGTTTATTTTTAAATGAAGATAGTGATACTGAAAGCATTTGTTCAGTCAAATAGTATCCATAAAACTTTTCAATAATTGTTATTTTTATTTATGCATGAGTTCTGTAAATTGCATTTTTAGCTGCCTGTGCTAAGCATCTTGTTTTGTTTCAAAATAAAACTTAGGTCTAAAAAATATACTAAATTTCTGTACTATGTATTTTTACCCATTGTCACTTATTGTTTGATTTGTTTTAGATACATGATGCTGATATCAAAAGAGAACGAAGTATTTTTCATTGATCGAGACAACTGTGTCTTCCAAGTTTCTGGTCTTACTTTTCCGCATCGAAAGAATCCTAGTAGGCATCTTAGGGATACCTTACTGGATGGGGTAAGATTATATGCATTTTGCTGAAATTTCTAGTTCAGCAAAATGAAATTTTTCTCCTTTACAGTTTCATTTTCTTTTCCCTAAGTAGCTTAGAGGACTAGTTTGCAGATTCAATACCTAGATTTAAATTATGACACGGATTTACATCCTGCACATGGGTATACATGTTAAACACACTTGTAAACAAACCTCCCTCAAATGCAAATGTTCAAAGCCCTACTGTATCCCTCAATGGACATATAAACAGATTATTTAAAACAAGAACTGGTTCAAGGAAATACAATAAGATAAGAAACGTTTGTCAGATTTCTATCAAGTTTCACTTGGACTCTATGAAACATAAGCAAGAATGTGGCCGAAATTACTTCTGCTTCCTAGTTTCTTACAATTCCATTCACCCTTGATTCCAAGGAAGTTATTTTTGAAAAGTAACAGGAGTAAGTTTGTGCAGTTCATGGCAAATGTCCAGAGGTCACAGGAGCAGAAGCCCTGCACATTGTTTTGTTTCACAGAAAGATGATTGTAGGAACACATGGGCAAACTCATATATTAACTCTAAGGCAATGTTTCAACCTGCAAAAATAATCAAATTAAATGAAATATGTATTAATAGGTAAAGTACGCAAAAATATGCAATTACACTTCAATACATAAATAAAAATTGTTTTAATTCATTTGAAATAATGCAAGTGAGAACAATTATGGATTGCAGTTATCTTTTCTCATTTGAATCTGTCCCCTTGTTGTAATGTTCACCATCATAAGTTGAAATATATATTCTCTTTTGGCTTAACACTTTCCTTTGCTTACAAAATACTTTACTTACTTGATTCTATACTGAACAACATTTTGTAATTAATTTGAGTATAATCTTTGGACATATAGGAAATGGTTATTGACAAAGTTGATGGGAAAGACATTCCGCGGTACCTGGCATATGATATCATCAGATTTGAAGGCCAAGATGTGGGCAGTCAAACTTTTGACCCTATTCGATTGACTTGTATTGATGTAAGTAAATGTAGTATTGTAAATTTAAATTGAAGGGCGAAAGTGCTTACAAGAGTATTCTGCATATATTTTTCCTTTCAGAAAGAAATTGTGCAACCGCGACGAATGGCCATGGGAGAAGGTCGGATAAATAGAACAATGGAGCCATTCAGTATTCGCTTAAAGCAGTTTTGGGATGTTACACAAGCTGGCAGTCTACTTAGTGAAAAGTTTGCTAAATCTCTTTCGCATGAACCCGATGGATTGATATTTCAACCCGCAAAAGATGTAAGTGTTTTTTAAAAAAACTGAAAACTCATTCTGACATATTAATTCATCCTGTACAGTATGACATGTGCTTTTAAAAGCCTCTTACACTATCTACTAGAATATCTGCCTGCATAAAAAAGAATTGATCTTCTTCTTTGTTAACACTGATCAACAGCCAAATTGTTTCTGTCATGAAATAAATGATACAGTAAATTCTCTTATACGTCTGGGTACTCAAGGGAAAAAATGTGTAAGTGAGAAAATTGCATAAGTGATGAAAATTATGGGCAAAACAAAAACTTAATACTCCACTCTTGAACTTGCTTGCAGGCACTGCTACCAACTTTGCTTTTGATTTATTTAGCAAAGATAATAAGAACACTAAGAAACCGTAGGTAACCTATGGGGAACAAAATAAGGGGCCATCTTGGCGTTTGGGAAACTGGACAAATACCTGATCGAGACCAGACGTTGAAGTACATTACTTGATAACACTCATTGACCCGGAAGCTGAAGTACATTACTTGTTACTTAGAAGACTGGCCTGGCTTGAGTCAGGTATAGGCATGCCTGTTGCAAAAGATACACTGATATTCACTTTATGCAGCCAGTCCTTTAATGTCATAAATCTTTGATTTCAGTGATTTTGAAATTTCCTTTAAATGCGCCGAATTTTTGTCATGCAATATTGGTGAGCATTATGCATAGCCGCACTGGATGAGACTAGTACCTCAATTTTTTCATCCTGTAGTTTTTTCCAAAATTCAATGGCAAGTTGAAACCAGTTAAAACGCCCGGCATTGTGACAAAATTAAACAACCTCATGATGTAATGATTGATGAACAAAGGGCAGGATGTTTTTGAGTTAGTGAGATAATTGGAGATATAATCTGTCTGTCCAACTGGAGGGAGGAGTTTTTACTTGTGATTGGAAAAGATTGAGTGAATATTTCATCCTGAAGGAAACCATAACCTCTGAAAACTTATTATTTCCAAAAGTGCATATTTAATTTATCTAACCAGTATGGAATTAGTCATAAAGTCATCCAAATTCATGGTAAATCGAGTGAAACTGACTTTGCTGAATGTGACAAATGTAATCTTAAATTTCATCAGAAATGCGCTTCACTGACTTCTCTCGAAATAGTGTTTACACTCAAAAAAACAAATCGGCTTATGTGATATTATTGCGACAAATTTTCAGGCATTATTGATGATGAAATAGACATCAAAACATCATTGTTGAGTCTTAATAAAATAGTTGCGGATATTATGAGAGAAAATAATATACTAAAGACAGAACTTAATGAAATCAAAGTATCACTCAATTCAATTGGAACTAATTTTCATATAAACGCTGATTCATTCAAATCATTTTATTCTGAATACATTGATAGAGAATAACGATCAAAAAACATCCTGATACATGGCATTGATGATATCAAACAAACTTCTTCAAATCAAGAACTGAATGACGACAAACAGTCTTGTCAATATTATCTGAAATTGTGGACATCAATGCTGGTGAAATCGCTGTGAGTAGATAGGGACGTGTTGATGACCTCAAATTGAGGCCAATTAAAGTTGTATTACCTAACTCGGGCAATACGAATATTGAAAAACAAGAAAAATCTCAA
Source organism: Gryllus bimaculatus (assembly GCA_017312745.1). Lineage (NCBI taxonomy): Eukaryota > Metazoa > Arthropoda > Insecta > Orthoptera > Gryllidae > Gryllus > Gryllus bimaculatus. The sequence goes on from BOPP01000012.1 coordinate 13,991,513, forward strand.
ACAACCTGTTAAAATTAGTCCCGACCGTTCTCCCCATCAACAAGAACATTTGAGAAACGTCCTATCACTTTTAGAGTTGGAGCCAAATAAGAGGAATAAAGATGCCAAGATTAAATATATTAACCGAGTACCAAAACTTTTCACTAACTGAAAAAAGTACAGGTGCGCGCAATGTTGTCCAAGCGGAAAAGTGAAGAGCAAGCAATTCCCTAGTAAAATTCATGTTTACTACCAAAACGTGCGTGGTCTGCGTACTAAGCTGTCCATCCTTCATCAAGTTGCGCCTTCTTGCGAAGATCTGGACATCATTGTTTTCACCGAGACATGGCTTCATGATGGCATTTGTAATGCAGAATTGAATTTTCTTATTCACCATATACATAGTCGATAGAACTTCAACAACAATTAAATTTCAGAGAGGTGGAGGAGTATTAATTATGGTTCATCAAAAAATCGGTAGTTCACTTATTCCAACATCTTGTCATCTTTCTGAACACATCTTCATTCATCTTAAATATACTCGTTTTGATATGATAATTGTTACAACATACTTTCCACCCAAGTCAACTCTTGGTGCCTACTTAGAATTTATTACAAATCTAAAACTAGTTTTTGAAACCCAACATAGAAATTCTTAATAATGGGTGATTTTAATTGACCAGATACATTACAGTCAAACTTTGATGATATTGTTCATTCAGAATTTTTAAATGCCTCCAGTACTGAAATTGATGTTGGCACACAAATTCAAAATACAATGAATTATATCAATTTATTACAGTTAAACGAAATACTAAATGATAATTCTAAAATTTTCGACTTAGTATTTGCTTCTAATTATTCAAATGTAATTAAATATGACTATCCTATTGTTCCTTGTGATTACTATCATCCGGCACTGGAACTTGTGATAAATATTAAAGAAAGCTTCATGACACTTGATACGTTAGTCACGAAATTCCATTATAACCTCGCAGACTTTACGTCAATTAGCAAAGACTTATGCCATTTGAATGGAGTAGCTATTTAAAATTAACTCTATTCAATCATATGTTGATTATTTTTATAACTTTATTTATGAACGGGTACCTAATTGATACTCTAAAGAATTGAAATTAATGTTAAACGAAAAGTCTAAAGATCACTCCAAATACAAATTTACAGATGATCCTTTAGATTAGAGTAAATGTTCAGAATTACGCAAACAATGTAATTCAAAATCTCATCTTGATTATGATAATTATGTCATAAATATTGAAAATTCAAATCCATCTAATAAAGTCATTCTGGAAATTTACTAACAATAAAAGAGAAGCAAATGGTATTCCAAATTATATTTTTGATGACAGTGAAACAGCTGACACCCCTCAAAAAATTGTAGATATTTTTGCTGATTATTTCGAATCCATGTATAGTAATTATAATGTTGATAACCTATCTACTAATGTCAATTACATTGATCATGCTTTTGCCTTCAGTATTGGTAACATCGAGATAACCCAAAATGATGTATACAAATCGATAAATAAATTGGACGTTAAGAAAGTTGTTGGGCCAGATTCAATACGAGCGAGATTATTAAAATCTTGTAATGCCAACTTAACACCAATTCTTCATGTACTTTTTGTAAAATCTCAGAACAAAGGTACCCTTCCTCTAATGTGGAAAAAAGGTTATTTAATTCCAATATATAAATCTCAGAACTGATCATATGTAAAAAATTATAGACCTGTATCCATAATTAGTGTTATTCCTAAACTTCTTGAGTCCATTATAACTAAAAAAAAACTAAGAAATTAAACAATCTCATCATAGAGGAACAACATGGCTTCAGACATAATAAATCTACCACCTCTAATTTATTAATCTTACAACACTTCATTATTGATAAAACTGATAAAAATTCTCAAGTAGATGTTATATATATGGATTTTTCTCAAGCTTTCGACACTAAACCATGATTTACTGATAGCAAAGTTTTCAAATTTGGGCATTGACGGTAGTCTATTGCAATTGTTGAAAAACTATTTGTCTGATAGAATATTGAATGTTAAATATTTATCATTCTAATTCCGTGACATAATTGTACCATCACATTCTAGCATTTGATAAAATAAATCATCGTATTTTATTTCATAAACTTAAAAATATAGGCATACATGGAACCTTCTTGAAATGGATTGAATGTTTTTTAGTTGGGCAAATTCAAAACGTTAAATATAAATCTTTTTTATCTAAAAATATTTCAGTTACTTCAGGAGTACCTCAAGGTTCCCATCTAGGCCCATTATTATTCTTACTATTTATAAATGATTTAAAGATTATGATTCCAAAATGTTACTTTTTGCTATATGCGGATGATCTGAAGTTATTTATCGAAATTAATTCAATTGAGGACTGTAGAATTCTACAAATGTATGTTGATATACTGTATTCGTGGTGTAATTTGAATCAATTACCATTAAATATAATGAAATGTAAAAGCATGAGTTACTCCAGATTGAAAAATCCAGTTTTGTTTTCATATAATATAAATTGTCATAGTCTTGAATCTGTTACTTTATTCAAGGATTGGGGTGTAATATTTGATAATAAGCTGAGATTTAATCATCATAATGACTATTTTCTTGCAAAATCAAATCAAATGCTCGTTTTTATTAGAAAGATGACTTCCGAATTTTCAAATCCATATGTACTTAAGCTCTTGTATAATTCTTTAGTCTGATCTAATTTATTGTATGCATTTTAAATATGGTCTCCTTATTATCAGATTCACATTAGAAGACTTGAATCCACACAGCATAAATTTTTAAATTACATGGCATGGATGCTTCAATTACCATCTTCGAGAGTATCTCATGATTACCATCAAATTGCCACTATTATGGATATAAGTACTCTAAATTCATTTAGAAAATATAATGATTCTTTTTTTTGTATAAATTGATTAATTATAAATTAGATAGTGGTGAACTTCTGTCTAAAATATTATGGAAGATTCCTGTTGGAAATTTGCGAAATAATTCAGAATTACGTATGTTTTTAATACCTACTGCGAGAACAAATTTGTATTATCATGCGCCATTATGGAGCATGTGCCGAATTTCTAATGAATATCACATCGATACATCGTTACCTATCAATAACTTTAAAACTCTAGCAAATAAATAGTATATTATTTGATTACAATTAGTGTACTTTATCAACCTATTGTTTTTGATACAATTTGTATGCTAAACATTTATCTTATATCTGTACCTTATTATTGTATAATTGATTCATAAAACCTTTATTATATGTATTTTTTTGGGGGGCGTTTGCCTTTTTGATAAATAAATATATCACGAGTATCCCAAGGTTCTCACTTGAGACCCCTTTTATTTTTGTTATTTATTAATGATGTGAAATTATTTCTTTCAAATTGCATGTTTTGATTATTTGCTGACGACTGAAAAATCTATAAAGAAATTAATACCATTAATGATTGCAAACAACTAAAGGAGTGCTTGAACAGTCTTATAAATTGGAGTAAATCAAACCAATTAAACTTTAATATAAATAAGTGCAAAGTGATGAAATTCACGAAACACAGAAATATTGTCGACCATGAATATTCTATTGATGGAGTGATACTAGAGTCTGTCAATGAAATAAAAGATCTTGGAGTTATTTTCGATCCAAAAATGAGATTTGATAGACATATAAATATATTGTAGATGAAGCTTATCGTATGTTAGGATTTATTATGAGAACTGCAACTAACTTTAGAAACCCTTCTACAATTAGAACTTTGTCTTTAACATTAGTGCAACCAATCTCTGTACTCTGTGTACTCTTCACAAAACCGGTCTCCTTGTTATGATGTATACAAAAAGAGAATTGAATCAGTACAACATAAATTTTTTAATTTATCTGCTTGGTTTCTTAAATTACCATCACCAAGATTAAATCACGATTACAGCAAAATTTCAGTATCAAATTTTCAAATTAGTTCTCTTGAATCCCATAAAATATGTAATGACATCTTATTTCTATTCAAATTATTAAATCATGATATTGTCATTAGCGAACTATTATCTTTGATCAATTGGAAAATATCGATTAGCAAGTACTAATTTGGGTTATTAATCTCCTATATGGCATATATGCAGAAACTATAATAACTGTGATATCGACATAATTTGTATCTCTGCTAGTCAATTTTTTATTTGTACAAAGTCACATTATCTCTGTAATTACAATTAAAATGTATTTTTATATTTTCGTTATTTTCAGTATCAAATATTAAATATTGTATAAACCTGTAATTTTGGGCAATTGCCTGTTTAGATGCAAATAAATAAATAAATTTCATCACAAAAATTTCTTGGGCTACTATACAATAATGTAATCATTCTCATTCATTGTTCATATATGTCATTAACATTTCGATTGATTGATTGATTGATTGATAGTAATTTCGGACATGTCAACTATTAGAGTAATTAGTCCCGTTATTGTAGTGCATGTTTTTTCTTGAGAGGTGGCAGTGGTCTTCCCCCACTCTATGGCGAGATCCGACGTCGACGTACCATCGGCTAGCCGAGATTTCCTCAATTGAGTTTCTCCCACCAGCAGGTCACCACCCCATCTGGGACAAGCTCTAAGCTCCCAATTTTCTGGCATGTGTTGTAGTGTAGTGCTGGTTAGCGTATATGTAAGGGTGAGGAAATGACAAGGAAGAGGAAGGAAAGAGCGCACGCAATCCGTGTCCCGTTTGTTCGGGTATTACTCGGACATTTGCCTGGTGTTGATTGGAGAAACCATAGAAAACTACCAATCAGAGCAGCTGGCAGCTAGAATTTTCCTCCAGACAGCAGCTGAACTCAACCTAGCAGACAAGCTATTGTCGAAAATCCTGCAACCATCAGGGCTTGAATCTTGGACCTCCCGGTCAGAGGGACTGCAGTGACATCACTTGATGCCTTGAGCCACCCCTCCCAGTCATTATCATGTAGACATTATACAGTCTTAAAGCATCTTTCATTATGAATGTATACACATGAAAAACGTATTAACATAAAACACATATCTGAAATAATTTAGCATGGGGTGTATAGGAATTTATCTGGGACTTACAAGAAGCAACGTGTAAATGTGAAAAACATATTAGTGCAAATTGTATAAATGAAGTTTCACTGTATGTGATAAATTTTGTGCTCCAGATGACAAATATCGCAATACGTTTCAGAGACCGCATTTTCAAAATACAGGTAAACAAACTTTCAGCCTCTTCAAATAAAAATTTTTCACTTTGGTATTAATTTTACTCCTTCAATTCTCATCCAAAGAAGTTAACTTTTTAATCATCTTGTGAGAGGTTTACAAGTTTTAAAGTCTTAATGAGAACTTGGCTGAAAAAAATTGCAGAGATGGAGAAAAATAGTCGTTACAGAATGTTACGAGACACATTCTAGGAAAGAAAAAATTGAGACCGTACTCCAACGTTATCACGTCGAAATTCAATTTCAAAAATTTAATAATTTTTTTCTATTTGAATTTAGTACCAATATTGATTGACTATTTTTCTCTGTGTCTACAATTGTTTTCAGGCCTGATACATGCACTAGAAGCTGTGAAAAAATAAAACTTTAAAAACATGTTTTTATTGTATCTCTGCAACTGATTGCTTTGGGAGGGTGTTTATTTGGAAATCAACTTTTTTTTTAAATTTTCTTTCAAATAAGTATTGCAATTATGGATTTGGTTTGAGGGCGTTTTTCACCACCTTATTGAGCTGTATCCTTTCTTTTTAATATGAACTAGTATAACACACAAAACGTGTCAACATGAACATATACTAAGATTTATTTAACCATGCACTTGACCTAAATCAGCTTTTCACTATTTCATCCAATCGGGATCTTGAACCTTTCCATAGCGATGTCACTGTTGCGACTTGTAAGCTCCCGATTGGATGAAATCACAACAGCTGATTTACATCAAGTGTGCAACTAAATCAATTGTACTATAGGTGCTGCCAGGGGCAGTAGGCTAAGCTAGTAATCAGGTAAAACCATTATATTTCATGTTCAAGAGTGATTTTGAACAGATCTCTAAATGGGATGATTTGGTTATGTGACATATTGAAATTGTATAATTTGTGTCCTTGGCCTTGCCAGCTCTCCTATACATTTACTTCATTGTTAATACGAGATTATTTTTTAAATGGTAGCGTATTCACAAATACAAATTTACCCCTCAAATTACAAATAAGTTAGTCAATCATAATATGAGTAGCTTTGTGCCATAAAATCCCTCTTAATGAATGATTTAATGCATCAAATAATGGTTTTGTGTAATTTGTGTTTGCAGCCGTACTCTGCTGGTCAGTGTAAGGAAGTTCTGAAATGGAAACCTTCAAGTCTTAATTCTGTGGATTTCAAGCTGAAGATTGTGACAGAAGTGGGTGAAGGGTAAGTGAAAGGATCTTGTTAAGATAGGTAAACTGTTTGAAAAGTAGTTCTGTTTTATCGCAAAGTTAATGGAATATTATATTTAACTCCTGGGAGAGGTTTATTGTGTGCATGTCATTATTTTATTCAATGCAGAATTTGTGAATTTCCATATTAGAGAAAGAGAAAAAAATGTTGGGTATAAATGGATAAACTAGACATTGCAGATTGCAGGTATACAATGTCATTGCTAGCTGACACAAATAACCGTGTTGCCAGTTTGTGTCTGGTATAGGCATGTGGAATATTGGCATGGGTGACTTTTCTACGTACCATGTATCACCTTTCAAACAATGTTCTTTCACTCTTGGTCCATCAGGGTTGCTCAGAAGTATGATAAACTCGTGAAGCATGTAAGCATTGCACATGGACAAGGTCTTTCCTTATTCCCTTTGAGTTGTGTCATGATGGAACAGACCCAACTACCATGCTTCAAGCTCAACCTGAAACCTTTCTTCTATGTTTTTGTTTGTTTGTGTTGTACTTGGGAAATTTTTTTTAATTTTGACCTTCAAATGTCATCTTTTAATTAGAAACAATACACAAGTCCCTAATTAATATTTCTTTAACAGGAGACTCGTATTCAATTTCACAAATTCAATCAGCATTCTTGATTGTGAAAAGGTCATGCATTTAAATGGCTTTAATATAACCAGTTTCTCATAACACCATTTTGAGAAGGCATAAAACACATTTTTGAGACATTGATAATCACCTATATATATATATATATATATTTATTTATTTATTTATTTATTTATTTATTTCCACCTCACTATCTTTTACCAATAACCTCAACCTCTACTGACTACTAACATTGCAACTTACCGGTCAATTAGATGTGTTCAGCTCGCCAGTTCTTGTGAGACTGGATTTTTCATACTTCCAACAAGATCATGACTTTCAAAGCCTACTTCCCGTGTATCACATCTCATGTATTAGCGCTGTGACATGGAATACTATACTTTGTTTATTTGTTGCTCTAACAATGTGTATTCTTTGATTCTCAATACATACAATCATATAACACATTTGATGCTGTCTTTCTCCCATTCAAAGTAAACTTGGGATTTCTGGCTTATCACAGTGTTAAATAAATAAGTGTAAGTTGTCATTCATAACATTGTTATTTATTTTGTAGGATTCTTCCTCGAAAAGTTGGACATCTGTATGTTGGGGGCTTGGATCGTCCATTTGCAGTAATGAAATATACTAAATCTTTAAAGGACCTAGACAACAAAATTATTGAATGTAGATTTGATAACGGACACTGGCTTTTTATGAGGGAAAGAACAGATAAATCGTTTCCCAATAGTTACAATACAGCAACAGGTAGGTCTGAATATAATTACAGTTGCTGCAAAGTTCCTGGCTCCCATAGAGCCAGAGGAATTTTCTTAGTTAAAAAATAGGATAAAATTATCACAAATTTTCTTTTACAGCCGTTTGTAACTCCATTCGTGAACCTGTGACAACAGAAATTCTCTTAAATTTCATTGAACATCAAAGATTTGGTGTGGAAGATCAAGATCTGATGCCTCCGCCTTGTAAAGCACCTAGGAGATAACCTGGTGGGTGTTCTGATTTTTGTACTTTTCGAATTTTTATAATGTATAAATACATTTGTAATTGATGAATATGTGGATTGCATTGATGTGTGTCCAGATCCCTGAAGTATACTCTGGGGGTGAATATATTTCTTAGAAATAAATTTATTACAATTAAATATTTTAATACAGTAAAACCCCATTTTTACGTTTTCCTGCCTTTTACGTAATTTTTCGTTGGTCCCGTTAAAAAGCCTATATTTACAATGCATTCTCTTCCCGCATTTTACAACTGGATATGAAGAGTGCTTCCCGTCTTTTTTTAAAATTTATTTTAATTTTTTACTTTCTAATATACGTACGTTTTATACCTAGTGCTGAGAAAATTACGTAATGCTGCGGCAAAAAGCGACGATTTTTCGTCAGAAAATCTCGTACTGGTACAGAAAAAGTGGATAAATCCTGTTCCAATATGTAAATATAGTAAATTACTACATATGTATGTAACGAACTCGCAAAAGCCTCGTGTTCGTTCAGATCGATCGAGGAATATCAATATTGGAGAATATCGTCAGGCGGTTTAGGCACAGGGATTCAGGCTTCTTTCCTTCTTCTTTCTCCTTCTTCTTCTTTCTCCTTCATTCTTCTTCTTTCTCCTTCTTCTTCCTTCCTCTTCTTTCTCCACATTTTTCTTCTTCCTTTTTTTCTTCGTTCTTTTTGTTCTTTCTTTTTTCTTCTTTTTCTTCTTCTTTTTCTCTTTCTTCTTCTTCTTTCTTTTTCATTACTGTTTCATTTTGATTTTGTTTTAATTTTTTCCTAGCAATATTTGGTTTCAATTTGAATATCGTTTCATTCAACTTTTGATTTGTAATTCATAGGAAAGAACTGAAAATATCAAATTCTCTAACCTCATGAATTGTGTATAGCAAGATAGAAAAATGAATATTTTACAAGAAAATGAGGTCTACAAAAAACCTATTATGAATCTAGTCATTGTTTATTTATTTATTTATTTATTAATACTACAAATAACAGTTACAGTAAAAAATTTTGTACTCATATCTTTCAAATATATTTGTGTATTATTGTATTTCTAAAAAATATTACATCACTAATAAAAGTGCCCTATGTAATATGAAGTGATTAACGAACATATTTAATACCTCTCAAATAATTGAACATTTGTATTTGCCCAGGGTGATCTTGAATGAAAGAAGTCTGCCAGTGTTTTTCATGCCTTCACATCTTAATTTACAATAAAGAAAAATAACCGACGTATCTGGACATCTTCAATTTCATTGTGTGTCTGATGCTCTTGAAAAAAATTATTAAACTAGGAAATTGTTGGACTCCTTCAGAATTTTAAAGATTTCTCCAATATCACAATTGCATTAAAATTTGTCATCAGTATAGGCCTCTTGAAACATTTTTCTCTAGAATGTGCCCAGATTATGCTTCTCCCTCTACATCATGTTCAGTTTTTACTTCTTGATTTGATTTATTTTTGTCAAAAAAGATCAAACTAACTATACTTGCTGGAATTCTGTCTCAGATTCTTCTCAAGATGTCTTTTTTCTTTCTGATAATAGGTAGTCATACTCATGAATATGTATGTTATAAATACATTTGTCAAAGGAATGGAAATTAAATAATTCTTTTACGTAAAGATTTTCTGTGGTGTTGTTTAAAAATGATAGCACATTTTTCTCTCTCTACATCTTGAGGAAAAATTAAACCTTTGTTACTTAAGTTACTTTGTTGTCCTTTATTTTTAAGGTTCCAAGTAACTACAAATCCCTCTTGTAGTTTCAATTTACTTTGATTTTTTCTGGTTTTGTTGACTTGTAAGAAATTCGTTATTATGTTGAAGATCAGGAAATGTAATTAATCTACGGTTCATTTTCTGAATGCAGTTTTTCATTATTTTTATTATATTCTGTTGTGTTTTAGGAACGAACGGTGGGCAGCTTAGAAGCCAGTCACTGTAAGCTGCAGAAGATTGTGTGTGCTATGTTGCTGTTTTATGTGATATTGTTTCATGAATGAGTGTGTTGTTGCCAGGCCAATTTGCCTCATTGAGATTAACAATCATCCTCCAAAAGGTAGAAGAATCAACCTCTAAACATGAAATGCTGCAATAAACTCTCAAAATGGAATTAGAGCAGCAAATTCTGCAGAACTCCTTGACATAACTTATCTATTTTATTTACAAACATGACTGCATTCCTACTCAGACATATTTGAATTGCTGATTGATGTGAAGATTATAATGGATCCATTATATTTGTTCCTTATATTCTAAAGTATCACAATAGTATTGTGTAATTTCTTGCTCCTGGAATTTCAGTAGAATGCTGATAATCCAGACTTCATTTTGTTGGATGTTATGATTAAAAAATTATAACTCATTTTGGGCAAAACATTAATTCAAAATAATTTAAATAGTGATTTCTTCTTAATTATTGTTTTGTGGTTCAATCTTGAGGAATTTTGGTTTTAATGTTGTAAAAGACTTTTCTTTTCTTTTTTTTTTTAAATAAAGTCTACTTTTATTTTTGTCAACTTGTAATTTATTTTGTGCCTTAGTTTATGTCATTTGTTTGTCTTGTATTATTGGAAGGATTATTGACATTCTACTGTTAGCTAACGTTCCTTAAAAATATAATTTAAGAAAAATGTCATCTCTGGTATGTTCTTTGGAAATAATTTGTACTTACTTTTTAGGTGTCGATTCCAAATATTTTAAGTGTTTAAAAACAAACAAAAGATCCAAATATGCTATTTTTAAATCTAAGGTGTATCAAACTGTTTGAAAGTTCCTCGTTTTATACATACATGCTAGAATTCCAAATGTCATAGGTTTCATGTGTTTGATACATCAGAGATTATTGGTTTGGTATAGAATTCTTTTCGGAATACCTATTCTGAGCAACTTGTGAATTTTTCATTGTGTAGAAAGCGATAACTGGGTAATGACTCAATGAGTAAATTGACCCTGAAGTACTCCAGTGATGCCATTACACATGAGAGTTGCTTATGGATGTATAATTGAGGAATCATGAACATTTATGTTGATTTAATCATGTGAAACTGCGTGTAACTTAACACGTGTAAGACATCAGCACATACTATTAGTAAACAATACAGTAAACAGTATTATGTATGCAACATTTGATGCGAATTCTTCCATCTCATGTTCTCAAGTTTCACCAATCATTCTTGGTGAATATCTAGTTAAACACAAAAAAATAGTATGTGTAGGGCTTATCTACAAAACATTTAGCAGTTCTCAGGGTGTAGAAAAACAGTGTTTCTATGACAAACATTTGATTTTTTAATTTTACTGTGTCAAATGAAAAAAACTAGTATGGATTTTGTTAGTATTCAAATATGTATGTACAAAACTAGTATGGAATGTGCCTCCAAATGTAGAGTGGTTAATTATTAGTGTTTTACTATAATATCAGCATTTAATGGGCAAAAATTTAATTATCTGAAACTTCTGATTGAAAATTGCTTTGATAATTTGATATTTGAATTGAACCCATTTCTCTGGCATCAGTTGAAAACTTACACTTTGGAATAAATGCTGCCTGCCATTAATTTTTTAACCAATTAGGTCATATTTCAACTGATTACAAGCTTTATAAAATGGGATGTTCAAATGCTCAAAATATATTTCTCTAGAAAATTGTGATGTGAGTAATTTGGCACTTTAATAACTTTTCGTTCTGTGCGATGATGGAATAATATATTGTTGAATCGTGTACAGCATATTTATCTTAAAGACTGAGCACTAAATAAAATTAAAGACAATGATGTTCATAGATTTTATTTGCTGTTATTGTCTGTATAATTAAAAGCAAGATTAATAGAGCAATATTAAATTAGTGGCACAGAGTTGTGTAATTAGAAAGTTTGTAGCATATATTTAATTGATATTGTGAATTGATCTGCTTAATGTTGTGTGAGACATAGATAAGTTTGTAGTCGAATAATATATTTAAAAGATTATTATATTCATTCAGACAGTTCTTTCATTTTTTACTGTAATCTGTGACTATTTTTTTCTGCCAGTGATGTTCAGAAAGTTCCATATCTTTAAAGAGTTTCTGTGGTGTCATTTTTACGCTAATATTTAACAAAAAGTAAAGACTATTACTTTCATGTGAATTTTAATTCAGTATCCTAAAGATGGATTCATTTTATAGTTGGTGATTTTTTTCCTATCAGCTGAAATTTAAATGAAGCATTTTTAATTATTTTTTTTATTTATTGAAACTACCATTCTATTCATTTCTCCAGCTTCTCAAAAATTGAAAGGGTGAAACCTTTATTAAGCAATCATTGATGGATAAAAAATTGGTTATTACTAGAGAAGACTTTAATGGTTAATAGTACTCCAGTACTCGCACTGGGTTTTTAGATACTCAAGGCATTGATGATGTTACTTCTTGGAAATGGATTATACAAACTGGTTTATGTATTCTTTAATGAAGCTACAAGAAATAGTTTTAATTTTGTTTTATTTGCATATGTTTAATAATTATGAAGTTACAGGTATACAAAGTTGCTTGGGGGTCAACCTAATCTGCGTGAGCATTTGTGTAACTTGCTTAGCAACTGCACACACCTAGCAAACAAGTCACCTTACTTTTGAAGTGGCGATAGTGTTAACTAGGATCTTTGGATTCACCACTGAGGCTTTCTCTGTAGTTTAAATTTGCTTGGATTATGAACTGAAGTGGTAACCAACCCAGTCTTCCAAATCATAGCTACTGCAATTTTGCTACAACTTTATTGTAGTACTGGCAACCTACAAGTAAATTGAAATAATTTCAAAACCATTGAAGGAATTTCTCCAGGTGCTCGTGAAACCTCGTGACGTGATCCCATGTTTTAAGCCTTCACCACCAAATGTATCTCCTGTTACTCATTTGGCGGAAAGTAACACTGCAGTCGCAATCGCCATCATATATTGCATCATGGTCGCAAAGAAGAGGTATAGCGGTGCGAAACGTGTTAAAGTGTTGCTTGTCTTTATTACTTCGAATCGCAATCACCAATTGTAAGAAGCTTCAGAATGGAACATCTCACAGATCCGCCTCTGACTAAGACTAAAATCATGGTATGAGCTTTTCGTGGAAACGTGGCACATCGAGAGAAAGGACAGTAACTCAGAAGCTGTCCCTATTCATAAATAATGGCCCTATAAGAAATACAAGATAAAATGTTTAATACCTTTGCTCTTTTTCCCCTCTAATTAATTGTTTAGCCATGAAACAGCCACAGCGAAATATGGTGCTATAAGCAAAATACAAAATTTAAATTATCCCACTTTTTCAATATAACTTGAAATATATCCATGTTGGCCTGATATGAAATGAAAGGATAAAATTGCCTTATTTTTTTTTTCAATGTTTTCTTCTAGGTTCAATGGTAGTGTGTAAAATGCTTGGATGTTACTGTGAAAATGGTATCCCTCACTCGTATGTAATTTACATCCAGTAAATTAGAGTACAAATAAATACGATGCTTTGTGAATCAGTGCATATATTAATTGAAAAAAAGTTATGATTAACAATGTGAAAAAAAAATATTTTGGAAGACAATAGATTTGCACATTCACCAATGTGTTGGTTTCAAAGGACCTGGTTTTAATAGTTTTGCAAATAAGATCATGTTCAAGTTTTTGAAAAAAAGAGTAATTGCAATTGAGAAGAGGGTGGGAGCTGAACAGAAAAGTTTGCTCAGACGAAACATTAGAAAACTAGTATGAGAAAGTCTGTGCTATTGTGTTGCAACACTAGTTATCAGCAAACGAAGGTAATGAGAAAGCAGTCGAAGCGTCATACAGGATCTGTTGCCACATTGCTGAAAGCGGTATAAAACATACAATCGCTGAAAATGTATTTTCTCGGATTAATGATGCTAGCGGATGGGTGAAAAACGTGTTCGAAAAATCGAAATAATTCCTTTATCAAAAAATACAATTTCCAGGAGTGTTGCTTTGACAGATGCAAACAGGGAACAAACGTTCTGGCAGATAACGACACGGCTCACATATGTATACATGTTTTGAATGTTCCGCCTCTCGCGGAGCTTACAGCAGCGTCAGGCCGGGATGCGGGTTAGTAGTAGGTAGATCCACCGACTTACCTGCTTCGGCTAAACTTCTACGAGAATTGAAGATTTTGATCGCTCCCTGCAGAGCGTGGAGAATCCTCTGAGCGAAGCCTTTCTGAGTTAGATGGGCGATGAGGAATTCTTAGGATTAAGCGTGTTTTGTGATAAATCATCAATAACATGCCTCTGTCCAAAACGTGGTTCCTGATGGAATCCCTCTTCGTTTATTAAGTTAATGAAAGACCTTAATGCATACAAGTACACTTTCAAATTCCACATCCTCGATAAAAATAAAGTCTTATCATCCATTACATTTTTCTTTTAATCTTGAAGTATTATTGAAATTTTCAATCATCTCCTTTACTTTTGAATTAACACTTAAGCATGGAATTATTTCACACGCATGTTTTACAATAACTTTGTTTGATTTACACTAAAGCACTTGTGAGTCATTTGTCCGTCTGTGAGGGGCAGCTGCGTGAATGACGCGTCAGGAAAGGTCTGTGACATCTGTGGTCATGGTGGAAATAATATTATTTCCACAATGGCTGTGGTATTGCACGCCCCCCCAAGGACGGGATCAGAGAGCAGTGGCGGCTGGTGCCCCAAAAGACTGGAGCTTGCTGTTTAACTCTACAGAAACAACAAAAACCAGTTTCAAATGTCTTTATTTATATAATTCTTCCATGCGCCAATAACTACGATAAACTGATCAACCCATAACTCTCCTCCTCGTTCCCTCTATCAATCTACACACAAAAATACAGGTAATCATATGAGCAGTTTCATCTCCATCGAATGACGGAAATGTAATTTCTAAAATTTAAAATACGAATACCGACGTAATAAAAATGGAAGCAATTCAAATGAATTAAAACTAATGCAGCGTGTCCATGTCAAAACACCTCTCGCACACGCAGTTCTGGCTTTGATTTCCACTGGGCACTTAAATTCGACTCCACGTTGCAACAAACACTATTGCTTCGACACGTTTCACATCTAAAATTATTTTATTTCTAAAATATCACTACCCTGATTTATTTTGTAACAAATATTCTTCCACTCACACGCACGCATTCCCACGAGTGCTCTCCGTCTGAAGTGCAGGCTGCTGCAGAGGGAAATATGCATTCACACACATGTTATAGACAGAAAGGGACTTACAGAACGCCCAACTTTACACAAAGAATTCATCAAGTGTACATTTTGAATCAATGAATCTTATAACAAATGAAAACAAATTCTCTAAACATCATAAATAATGAATTAAATGCCATCAATAATTGACTCAACTAGTGTACTTTCAATAACAAGCGAAATTCATACAAATCTCGTTGCAGCGACTCAGACGAAGACAGATAATATTTCTCTGAAACTCCGTCGCCGCGCAGCGCCACCCGTCTGGTTGCATCACCAAAAGGAATCATGTTCCCAGTGTTAAATCGGTGTCAAATAGTAAAATCAGTAAACTCAATAAAACTGTCAAAAGCGTGATGCAATACCTGGCAAGGCACCAGACACCGGAGAGAGCGCCAGTTGGAGACTTTGGTTTCAAAATGATTTCATATACATCGATATTGCTGCAATATCTTGAATATTGAAAGTCATTAAAAAGAAAATGTTTATTCCTGAGATACTATGAGATCTTTTTCGATTAGCTGGGGTTATGCAACGTAAGCACGATCCGCCGCTGCCAGAGAGTACCATTCATCGCCAGGGCGCCCAGTGGGGCGAGGCGCGACCGGGCGTGGCGGCGTGGTCGGCCGCTCCGGATCAGTCGCGTCGCTCGAGCCTCGCGGGAGACGGCGGTGGATTGATGAGCGGTGACGTGGCGAACGTACGCGGTGGCCGAGTTTCTAGCGATCAGCGAGAGAACTCGTGCACAACCGGCGGCACTTACTCGTATAAACAGTATGCGGCAGCTACTAGTGAACCGCACTTGCAATTTGTAGAATGATGTCGCTTATTGTAGTCTCTAAAACTTTCCGTTGTCTGCTTCTCTTCCTTGTCTAATTGTCGGTGGTCTCTCGCTGAAGTCTGATCGTCTAGTCTCGCGCACTCCGAATTCTAATACTCAAGTTCCTCCTTCTTTTGAAGTCTGATTGTAAGGCCTCTTCTCTCCGCTGCTTATTTGTAAATCTTCTCTCCTCTGAAGTCTCGTCTTAGTATCACCTCACTCAAAATGTTCGTTCCTCGAAGTAATCTCGAGCCAAGACAGTCCCCACGCTTTTTTCCAGCAATCAGGTAAAATATATTCTGGAACGCGGGTCTCGTAACAGCATTCGTACAGGCACTGATTCGCTGGCGACGATCTTACGTCGGTACGCTTCTATAAGCTTCTTCCTTCCTTGAATTATGATTGAGCGAGAGACATCCCTTTATTTGGAAGTTTTAAGAAATTTTGTCTCTGAAGTAAGCTAGCTTCGCACGAGCTAGCTGAATTTTTACGGGTGTTAACTGACAGGCGTAACGGGCATTCGCCTTCCGGGGACGCTCCTATAGTATGTGGGTGTTTGAAAAGGGTGGTGTGGCTAAGCGCGTCACCGGGTCTATTGTATTTGCGCTAGGGACATCTGTTTATTCGTAGGTTTTAAGAAATTTTATCATGGAAGTAGGTTAGCTCCGAACGTGTTGAGATAATTTTTACGGATATTAACGGAGTGGTAATAAATGGAACGAGCTGTCGTTTTCCGGGGTCTTTACTATGGTACATGGGGCTGTTGACGGAGTGTTGTCACTCTGGGAGTCGCCGAATCTGTTGTCATTGAAGCGTAAAATCGTAAATTGAGTCTTCCAGGTATTTCTTCTGTTCGGGTGCCGCGTGGGCAAAAAAGGAGGAGCCCGTGTTGGACGTAAATGGGAGTGAATTTACAACCTCCTTCACAGCTACTCAAAACAAAAGTATTTCCACTCTAAAAGTTATTTCTGACAATTTTCATGCAAGTATTGGCGATATACCAACAGCAGCATATCTCTCGGGTGCTTGTACAGTTCTGGCAACATTTATTAACCGGCCCTCTGCAGCTAGTTCAGCCTTTCCACGGCTTGGGAAGCCCTTCACATGACGAAACGTTGCAGGCGGAGCATCACAAACAGCCGCAGCCAATCTCAAAGTGGGGAGAAGTAGCCTAGCAAAATTACGTCGCAGAAAATGGTGTATGTCGCAAGTTCAGATGTGGAAATATTTCCAAATAAAAATACATAGAATGAATCACTTATGAAGATAAAAGTAAATACATTGAAATATACAAGTATATAAGAATACATACGTTTAGTCGCTATTAACACAATTCTTTTTTAAGATATTACGTTAATGTGAGATAAAATAACACTCATTTTAGAGCATTTAGATTTTTACACAGGTTTCATTTCAATATTATTATTTATAAATAATCCAAAACCTTTATAAAATATCCAGTTCACTATAGATTTATCGATAAAATAACTATTACAATTGCTAGTTTGCAATCGTTCATATGTTTATAAAATTTGCAAGAAATTGCAAAATCGTGTATTTTTCGAATCAATAGATGACTTCTGGGGAACCATTTAAAACAAAAACAGCAAAATTCAAATATCTAGTCTATATATAGCATTTTAGCAACAAATAAAGTAAATATTAGCAATAATTTTGAATCTCTTGTAAAAATTATAATTTTGCAATATTCACCTCAAAGACAATTTGGGGACATTGCTCGGCAGGAATTTCACGGATTTTGGAATTGTTTATAAAAATTTTAAATGTTGCAAAATTGTTAAGTCACAGTTTTCTGTTCTGGAACATTAGGGACCCCATTCCACTTTAGAATTTAAAAAATTGGAAATTGTTTACATTTTTTAAAAAATTGCACACACAAAATTATTGCCTTTTCTAAATTGCCTTTAAACGAGATGCAAAATTTTGCAGTCCGATCGGCGCTATCGTCTTTCGTTTTCGAGATACGTAATTGTTTATGGGAAATTAACATCTCATGACAACCCCTATTTTTTGGTAGTCAATCCTTACGCAGTTCTTCCGCAAGTCTTTCTTTCAAGTAAAACAGCTCGTTCCATTTCTCCGCCACATACGTTTGAAGTTCCTAGCGGGGGTGGAGCGGACATGCGGCCACAACGCTAGCATATATTGCCATTAACATTGTTGCTAGTTAGGTATTCCTTGTTTCTAGCTCTCTAATTTTTAGTTTCCCGTATACGTACGTATATACGGAGTAATATACGTAGTATGGGGAAAGTTATGTAATGCTGGGGAAAATGGATTTCGAGATTTCCACGGAAATACACGTTTTGGGGTCCCCTGATACAGAAAAAAAATTTTTTTTTGTTTTGTTTTTTTCCAAAAGGGCCGTCCGTCCGACTGTCTGTCCGTCTATCGTCTGTACGTCCGTCCGTCTGTCCGTTCGTCCGTCTATCTGTCTGGTGCATGTGAACAACACTAAACCATGTAGGATTTTTTCCAAATTGAAGAAACCCCTGTCCATTTAGTCTGATTCGAAGTTCTGAGATTTTGAAAATCATTCTTTAGTTTTTGGGGGTACTTTACATGAAGTATATAGACATTTTAAAAATTTTCTCAAACAGGCTCCAAACTTTTTCTTTGATTTTATTGTAATAGAGTCAAATACACTTATAAAGGTGGCTTATGTCCTATTTCCATGGTTAACTGAATTTTCCAACATTTCAAAAGTATGATGAATGAAGTATGAAAAAATGAATTTTTTTCGGTATCTTCCTCCAACCACAAAATTTAAGATGGAGATTTTTCCTTCAAATAAAGTGAGTTCTTTCATTAAGGTAATGAATTCTTTTTTTGAAAATTTAAGTAGTCTTCACTCAATACTGCGTGCAATATGTACAAAAAAATTTAAAATATTACAAAAACAACATCTTCTCAAAAACCGCTCCAAATATTTTCTTTAAACTTTTCGTAAGGATAATGTTAAATGTACTATTATTACTAGTATTATTATTACTGTTAAATGTATATATATATATATATATATATATATATATATATATATATATATATATAATATAGTATCAATTGGCATGAAAGCAGAGCGTCGCAGCCGAGAGTCTACGTCACACCTCTTTAAGAAGTCTTTCAGCCCCACGTCTGGTCTGGATGGCCGCGTATCCTACCGTACGTAGACATCAACGCGCGAGTCAACCCAGCTTGCCCCCCCCCCTTTCACGCTGCACCAAGAAGATGATCCTGGATCGACAACCTCACGGCGACTACGACTTCACGCCCCCCGAAGACTACTTTGTATGTTTTTTATGTGGCTGCATCATGTGCGGACCCATGTGAATAAACATGGCTTCATGAAAGGACTTCATTCTCATTTGTAAATCCACAACAGACATAAAGGCCACTTTGATGTATTCTTTTCTTTTTCAAAAATATACACAAATGTAATTTTTTAAACATCTTTTGCGCCGTTGACAATTATATGTCCAGCCATTTATTTACGTTATTGCAATTGTGAGTACAATTGCTTTAAGCTACTTCTTGAGAAGTTACTCAAAAATGCAAATGCTGTCAGTGAAAATGAGCTTTAAAATGCGCATTTTTAGAAACGCTCAAACCGGATGGCCATGCTCAAAAACATTTTCTCGAAAATGACTCCAATTAAAATAAAATAAAAATAAAACATTACTGTATAGAAGGACGTTTTACTTCTATAATTTTCTTATAGTTTTGTTTTCGGTCTACCATTAGGGGAACGACAAATCCAGAAAAAATGTAATTTAGACGGTGATGCAGCTGTTCTCTACTTGGGTTTTTATTTCTTAGCGTGCGAGACCTTGTCTTCACGATGGAATATCTCAGGGTATTTTGCATCTTTCTCGGTCGCGAAAACAAGGACATTATGAAGACAAGGCCACCGTGAAGACAAGGCCTGGCGCGCCAAGAAATAAATACCCAAGTATAGGAAACGCGTACACAACAATCCTACACATTACTCTGAATCCACGCCCCTCTGGACCCAAATCTTTCCCGCCGTCGTGACGTCATTCTTAAATCTCTCATGTCTGTCATGGAATAGTCACGACCCGGCCAACACGAACTTTGTGCATGTCAGGACTGGTCAGGACATGCAAGTAGTTTCCAGTTGATTTCTACGCGCGAAATGTGGAAAAGGTTTTTGAGACGATTTTAATTCTGAGTTTGATCGTTTCCTTGAGGTTCACGGAAAAGTAAATTCGGGTCAAGATTCTAATTGTCCATACGTGACAATGGGTTCGAGATCCCCCAAGGTGGATACGAATTAATACATAATTTGTTAGAAACTGAGAATGTAGGAACACATATTTCAGTGAAGCTTATCTAACATGTACATTGTTGTAGGAAGCAATAATTTTCGTGCTTGATATTGGAGCGTCTGCTTCCGAACATGTTTATGAAGATGGAAATTCTTGTTTACATAATGCAAAGAAGTGCATCGAAAGAATCATCGAACGAAAGGTATATGTGAGAAATGTTCTTGTCCCACAATTGAGGTATTTGCATGTAGTTTGAATGTATATTGAATGTAGTTTATACATTAACCGTACTTTTTCTTAACCATTAAAGAAAATTCAGCTTCTCCTGAACCTGTCAAATCGGATATTGGACTCCTTTACAGTTTGTGTAACAGTAATACTCTTTATCAATAAAATTGGAGTTGAAATAATCAAGATCAAGCCATTTTGAATAAAATGCAATATTGCACATTGTGTTATGTATTTGATGACACATGTGCGGGCACTGTTCAATTGACATTGAATAGGTGCATTCAATTTTATTCATATTTAAAATGTGTGTAGTACACAAACTGTTCTTTTTTGTTTCTGTGAATTGTTTCTTGGCACGTGTAGATTTGCAACAATTGAATCATTGTTTTTAGATATTTTCATCTGCTGGAGATGAGATTGGACTGGTACTGCTTGGAACCCAGATGACGGCAAATGCTCTTCAGTATCCGAATATTAGCGAAGGTTTTCGAATGGCAAATCCTTCATGGGAGATGCTGAAGATAGTTCAAGAGATAAATGGAACAGCAGTAGATAAATGTGACTGGATTGATGCTTTAGTTGTGGCCATGGATATAATGCAGACACAGACAGAGTAATATTATTTTTTAAATACATTTTTCATTACTTTATAAATATTATAAAGTGGTGTAATTGTAATGATGATTTTTTTTTTGCACAATCATGTGCCATTTCTTTGGGAATTTTTGGTGAGATACTTGTGCAGTTAAGTCTAATGGTTAAAAGTCCAGAAGAATATTTAGCGTTTACAAAATATGTAAATAAATATGTTATGAAATCAGTAACATGCAGGATGTAGAAAATATAAATGAATAATATGTGTTAAGCAAAATTCATGTCCATTTAAAGACATAAAAGTGTATGAATTTATGCAGAAAACATCTTGGCCACAAGATTCATTATGGTTGAAGGATGGCTTGTAAAGTTTGTACATATCTTAAATTTTCAAGCATGTAGGATGCACAATAAAAATTAGATGTGTGCGGTGTGACTAGAAAAGTTGAAAAGTTCTACATATTTGCTAACTGGACCCCCTCCCCCTCCAAAACAACAACAAAAAACACACAAGCATTGTTTCATTATTCAGAACGAACCAAGAGTTAAACATCTTTCTGAAAATATATTGGAAATCTTTTATTTTTACCAAGATATGTTTACGTGTACTGTTGGGAAATGTGACAAAGAAATCCTTCTGAACACTACCTTAAAAAGGCAATGCCCCACATAATTATCACCTCTAAATTTTTTTGTGTGTCTCATATGACAAATGATTGCATTTACATGCACTTACAAATCTGTATTTTAAGATACTTTTCAAACTTAAGAAAACTATATTAGCTTCACTTACAATGACCACCTTACAGTGACTTGTTTTCTTGAAGAGGAAATATCGAATGCTCTCAATCTATCTATTTCAACTCGTGCAATGAAATAATGAACAAATTATGCAAGATAATCATTCATTCCATTCGTTTTATGATTTTATTAAAATTAAATGTTAATGAAAAATAGCCAGTTAATAATAAGTAATAAAACATGTGGAGCCCTCTACCTTCCATTTAAAGCAAAACTCGTAAAATTTGGTTGAGTGGAAAGCTCAAGCCCCTTTTTAAATAAAAACCCTTAGTGTTTAAATGTTAAAATTTTTGCAATTTTCTAAATGGCAGAGGTTTTAATGAAAAATCGGAACTATATCATTTTCCAGTGCATTCCTATAAATGTACCTTCATGCACATTAGCAAAACATTTCGAGAAAAAATTTTTCAGTGGTTTCAGAAAAATGTTGAATATGTCATAGGGGCTTCATGTAAAGTATCTCAAAAATTAAAATATCTGGTTTAAGTAGGGTACATGGTACACCCTTAGAGAAGTGGTGTGGCGAGGGTGATGGGGAGGAGGGCATCCTTAAGCCCTCCCTCAAATTGCGCTAAGCACTCTGACAGAAATGAATTAAACTTGCCGATAGGCGATTTTTATGGCAGTTCGACTGATGGTTTTATAAATCAAAGATAGGTCATACCTAAATCATACTCAACATGCTTCCTGCAAACCATGACCCCTTTTGCATGGAACACTTATGCACATGAGGAGTGGCCCCTTTCTTGCCACACTTCTACTCGAAACCATCAGACCACTTCTTTTGCTTGGCCAACCTCATGGGACACTTACACACAACACACTTAAATCCTGCAGCAATCGCACGACATTTTTGCACCCATTCAATGACAGCCAAACAGCCCCTTCAGTGCAACATGTAAAAAATCCACATTTATTCTAACCATCGTAGCACAGACATTCGACACTCAAAACCCCAAATCACACAGAATCTGAAGAATGGAAGAAACTTAAGTGTACAGCAGCAACATAGTTAACCACTTCAATAGCCACGCGGCACAGAAAATCACGTTAACAAAAACACGATTTACATTGCTCCACATACCATTTCGTAATGAAAAAATTTGGATGAAATGCCCCCCCCTGCCCCCGCTGACTTCTGACTAATTACAAACCATTAAAATTATTTCAGAAGTGTGTGTTTTTATTTTTATTTTTTGTTGTTTTTTTATACAATTTATTTAAATTGCCCGGGCTTTGCTTCTTATATGTATTTACTAAGTTATGCCCCATCGAAAAATTCCCCTCCTAACACCCTTCGGCCCCTCCGCAGTGGATGTCCCCCTCGTCAGATTGGTGTGAACTGCCGGTTTAAACGACTTAAGTTGTACTGTCTACTAGACTTCAGCTATAGACCTTCATGATCTCTGGAATGGTACAACTAGATCTTACTCTTGATATATTTACCAAGTTTCATGTCAATAACTCAAATCTGACAGTTATGTGTGATCCATTCATCTATTCATATTGATTTTTGTGTACATAATGGTGTGTACCCTTACCACTTTCACCAATCTTAACCATCTTAACATTGCAAAGGGCCATAATCCTGATGCAAGTGCAAAGTTGCAGCTGAAGAGAACCTTAAAAAAAAAACATGGATTTTATACCTGATATTTGAGATCATATTGATGATGATTCCAATAATTTTGCTTCTTATTCTGTAATACTGGGAGGAAGAGTAATGAATGAGGTGATCAATATGTATTAAGGTTTATGAAATATTATGTATCAAACTTTCAATATAAACATTGATTATCCAAATAAATTTGAAAATTATGTGTTTTTAATGTGGGGGGTAATAGAGCCTTCATTCAAAGATACAAACTCAGTGTCCAGCAAACAATCGCTTCAACATTCTCATCAAAGCCCTACATGTTTGTGACAACTAATATTTGTTGGAACTTGAGGTTAATGATCGAGAAATACGAGGTCACTGATACTTTTCACTTCAAAGACATTCATTCGATGATATGTGACCTAAGTCAGTATTTTTCATTCCCCAAGACTGTGATGTGTCTTTAATTCAACTCAAGCAGGGTAGATGGAGGCAAATCCTAACAGAATAAGTGCATCCAGCTGCTTCTCCAGGTTGACAGAAGGCATCTTGCCCTTGCAGCATCTTATGTTGCTAGAAGTCAATATTGAATCTGTAGGAAAAGATGCTGATTTTTAAAATTAAAGCAATTTTTGAAAGTTCGTCTAAAATCATCTACATGTAAAGCAAATTTGAAGAAAATTGGTTTAAAAAGAATCATTGTAAATTCCAGTCATATATATTATACAATAAGAATGTGCAATAAAACATTTGGATATTGTTAGTATTGCAACACATTATCAGCACTACAATGTAGAAAACTACATAAAAAGATGTGATAAGCGTAACACAAGAATCTGGACTCGGCTTGTGATATCAAGATTAGTAATGAAGTATGTTTAGTATTTTTGCAATTACCACATGACCAAAGTTTGTTATTGAGAAACTTGGCAGCAAAATATCAAAGAAGTGGAATAAAATATCTCACGAAAAGAACATGAGAAGGGAATTTCAAATGTGCATTGGTTTGTGTCCATTTTTGGCTCTTGGTGTCCGTCCTTGCTCCATCTTTGGCTCTTAAAGAAAGATTTGTTTTTGCAGAGGCAAGAAAATAACAGCAAAGAAAATTGTACTGTTTGTTGATCCTGATAATGATGTTAATGAAGATAAACTCAAAACTATAATAAATGGGATCCAGAAATTGGAAATTGAACTGACAGCAATGTAAGTATAATTTCTATTAATTTTAACAAATGTACTATGAATGCGTCAAGTCTAAAACATTAGTAGCAAAAAAGAATGAGTTGTTAAATTGGGCATTCTGTTTAGGTTGCTGTGCATGTGCCAATGTTACATTATATTCTTATATCCAATTAGTATGTAGAAAAAATCAAGAAAGTTTTTTTTATATTGTGTTCTTTGTTAAAATTTTCAGTGGAGTAGATCTGTTTCCTGAAGATGAAAATGGGGAAGGAGAAAAAATGGATCATGAAGATTTAATAGATAACAATGGTAAATGTTCAGAAATTAGTGATCTGTCTGGACTGTCTCGTAGGCAAAGAGGTGAAGAGCTAATGAGACGTATCATCAATGAGGTAAGATCATAACAAAATATTATGCTTTGTCATAAGCACACAAGAAAAGTGACACATTTCAATGGTGTTATTTTTACTTTCTTTTATATGTAGTATAGTAAACATTACGTACTGTAAAAAAAAAAAATTACACAGATTTATTTCATAGATAAACTTGTTTTGTGGATCCCTGATACCAAACAAGTGTTCTTGCTCATATATGTCTTTCTTTCTCATTTATGAAGTATGTCATATCAAAGTCCATTGGAGTCCCTGATACTGGAAAATTGTTTTTCAAAAACATCTTTCAAGCTGTCTGTGAACACTAGTGTCCAAACCAAGATTCTTCACGTCTTTGCTCTCAGCTCTCAGCAAGTGATCCCAGTGGGATCACTATGTGAAATTTAAATGTGAAACTTAAAAGTATGAGAAGTACATCAGTCAGTGCATGCTGTTACTACTCACCCAAAACTGACAATGTTTAACACATAGAAGACTCATACGACCTACGAGATTGGATACTAAAAGGTCCCTTCTAAGTTGAATCTGAATATCGTGTTTTTTTCCCCAAATTGTCATGTTCTTCATCATGTATCAGAATTTCTTTTTTGTACACTTTCCATACTGTGACATCCTCTTGATATTTTAAGTCCCTTGGAATGTTTTGCACATTGAATTTGCGTTCTCAGTCTGCTGCTACCTATGAAGATACCCTTCTGCGACACCAAATTTTCTACTTGTCCTGCTCTTGTTCATGGCCTGTGATTCCCATACAGTTCTTTCAGATTCTTTAGCAGAATGTACTTGAGAGAAGAACTGTGCAATGTTCATGTAATGGAGTTGTGAACTGCAAAATCTACATCTCTGTCCCTCAATGTCACAACATGGAAGATAGTGGCAAGTTTTCAAGATTGGAAAGTTTTTGCTAAGAAAATATTTTTTTTATTGTTCATTTCTGTGGTTGAATGAATGCATATGTTTAATATCAATGTGAATTGTGAATACAATGTGATTTATTTGAGATTATTTCTTTCCTGGCCTATTTGAAGATACCTGTATGAATCCACAGAGAAATTTCCAGTGGAGGGCAATAATAAGGGTAATATTTTGATTGTTTTCACAGCTTCTTGGTATGTTAGCAGTTACAGGTTTCTTAACATGGAAAGGCAATGTAGAAACATCAATTGTACCTTATGAGGCTTAATATACAATTATAAGATGACTCCATAATTTTGGAATGATATATGGCAAAAAACATTTTCAATTTGGGATATTCTTGCCTGTACTGACTTTAGTTAACAACAATATATAAATATAATTAGAGTATATTCCTGTTAATAATATTACAAACTTTTTCATTAGGAAAAAGTTATGTATTGTGTAAATATATTTGTCTGAGAATTATATTACACTCAAAGGATATAGCAGAATTAGATAACAGAAAAAAGGCCCATGACTAAACTAGAACAGGATTATACTTATTCTATTCCCAAAATAACCTAGAAAAAAATTTTTTATTGTTAGGTTACCATAGTGCATTAAATTGAAAGTGTTTTTCACTGTTTTCTCTCACTTTCACTGTATTTCGTTGGAATTTAGATTTTTTTGACATGTAACATAACAAACTGTACTTGTTAGACAATTTTCTAAGATATGCACATTTTTTTATGATACATTTGATACTTCAGACCAACATAGGGGGCTATTTGCACTAAACATCTTACTTTTCTAAATTGTTTTTTACAAGTTTTTCTAAGAATTTCAAGGCGTGTACCCGGAATACTATACAAAACAATCAATTGATCATTTAATCCCAGTTTCCAAGAAATATAGGTTGCCACTGACGTGTCGCACTACAAAGACAATGCTACAGTGATAAGTTTGCCAATCATTGAATTCCCATTTTTGTACGATGGCTATCATTATTCAAAAACATTAAGAGTACTCTTACAAAAGTTAAATGCAGTTGGCCAAGCAAGGTTTATTTTTTAAATTGGTCTAATAAATATTTTATTAATGTAATTTCAAATTGTCTAATTTATTTTGCTTGCAAATATTCTATAAATAAAAGTGAATTTTAGTATTGTATTCCTTTATTATTATTATTATTATTATTATTATTATTATTATTATTATTATTATTATTATTATTATTTCAAATTTATGTACATATTTGGCTGTTTCATACTTCCGAACTCTGATTATAGGAACTTTAAATACATGTCACAAATATGAAAGACTATGCCAAGTTGTAGCTCCAATAGTTAAGAGAAGAAATATATTTAGAAAATAATCTTTATTTACTGTTAAAGTTTTCGTAAAGATTATTTTCTTTCGGTTGAGTAAAATACTTTATCTTTGGTAGCAATATAAAGGTCTCCACTCAGATTGAAACAGTTCTCTGGAAAACAATTTTTGTAATTTGTCTTTTGTGTGCATCAACAATACAATATTCATCTCATAATTGCGCAGCAAACATTATATATTATAGCCAGTATTGTACTTTTGTTTTTGAATAAAAGATGTGATGTTTGACTGTGTTTATCTTTTTTAGTGTGAAGGAATTTCCTGCAATTTTGTGGATGCCTTTTCCCAGTTAAAGACGTATCAAATGAAAGCAGTGAGACCAACTCCATGGAATGTAACACTGGACATTGGAGAGGAAATAAAAATACCAGTTGCACTTTATAAGAAGGTAATCATTATCCTTAATTTAAATAAAAAATAGTTTTAATGTTTTTTATCACTTTAATTGAATGTAAATATGGTCATGTTCTATTAGTGACCCAAATTTAAAGATTCTGAAGAACAAAATTGAGCACCATTGCTAAAGTCCTTGATTTAAAAGATGACGATTCATTGCGACTAAAGTTTCTAGAATTTTTATTATTATTTTTTAAGAGAAAGAAAGGCAAATGAGTGGAAGGATAGTTTCATTTATACGGGCTCAGGACTATTAACCATATTTATTAAAAAATAATGATGGAACATGGCGGTGTCTTAAACTGAGCATCAGGGTTCGCACTTGTGTCAGTTTCGACTGCTTTTTGAGGTGGTTTAAATGTTTCAAGTCAATGTACTGAGTTTAAAATATTATGTGGGGTGAAATCTGGCTATGCAATTGGAGACGTGCTATTTTCTGCTGGGAAGCTGGAGATAATTTTTCTTTTTGTTGCATAGTATTTTCTAACCTCCATCTTTATATTTGACATACCACAACAAAGGTTTTGTATATTTATTGATGTGATTGATGTCCACCATCCAATTTTGTGTGCTCTTGGCCGAACGTCTTGCCCAACCAACGACAGAGATTTTGTATTGCAGATATGCCCTTGTCTAGTGGTAACATTTCCAACATACCAGATATATCTCTGTCTGGAGAAAATCGTTGCATTTCTTGTAGTAAGGCCTTACCGTCTGATTCAGTGACTATTGATTGCATGGTATGTAAAGGTATGTATCACCTAAACCTCTATAAGGAATAAAAAGTTAACTAATCGAGGCTTTTCTTTGTGCTGCTCAAAGGTCACCAAAAGATATCTTTGACTTTATCTTTACATTTTGCTCATTTAAACAACAAATTAATGCAGTTTTTTAAATGCAAGTTTGATGTCATCAGCACACAATTTGATGACGTGCAGAATTGATGAACGAAGGAGAATTGATAACCAACAAATTAAAATTGATGATCAGAAGGTTGAAGTAGTTGGTTTGTTGGGGAGTATCTCTAGACTTGAGCAAAACAAATCACCAAATTCTTCACCATTTTTAGAACAGAAGGTCCTGGAAGAGCATCGCCACTGAGAAAGGAATGTAATTTTCTTCAACATCAAACAAGACTCCAATTATCCTGATGATCTTGAGAATTTAAATTCTACATTGATTAGCATACCTAATTTTCCAAATGCCAAAACTGTGAAGAGATTTTGTAGGCCATGGAATGGTGGTCCTTTACCTCTAAAAGCCAATTTCTTTAACCATGAAGACTCTCTTTACATTTTGCGTCACAAAGGTGACCTTGGTAAACTTGGCATTGTAGTGAGCAATGACCTCACACCTTACCAACAAAACTTTTTGAAGCATTTGAGGGATGAATTGGCCAGACGCTCAGAGGAGGGAAAGAAGGGTGTGAGAATAAAATACTTCGACAGTAATCCCATGATATTTTCAACCATGAATGATTTGGATGATAGACATTGAAAAACCTGGTATCTCAGGGATGTTCTTCTACTTCTTCACGCAGTAATTGAAGATATACTACCAGAATGGGCAAGGCTTGAGGACTGAACTATCAGACATGTGTGATGCTGTGTTGTCATCAACTGTTCTGTAAGATGTAATCATCTTGGTGGAAGCTTTGCTCCATAAATCTCAGGGGACTCTTCTCTTAAGGATTCCATTCATTGTGTTGCAATTAACGTGAGTTAATCTGAACAACTCTTTCTTAACCAGTTTACCTTTCTCCGGCAAGTCCTGAGAAATATGCCAGCTTTGCAGAGTGTCTTCTGGGACACATCGACCTCAATCCTCACTGATTATTGAGGACTTCAATCTTCCTGGGATCTGTTGGAATGATCACCTGGATAGATCCAGAGTACTGTCTTCATCCTCATGAATTGCTGAAGCAGCCTGGTCATTGCTGGATGCGTTTCCTGTTGCCGATGTTCATCCACAATAATGTTGTGGACTCACATGGTACACTGCTCAACTTAATTTTATCCAGCCAAGATTCCATTGTTGTCACCGAATGTGTTGATGCCATGTTAACGTGCGATACACACCATCCTGCTCTTGTTTTAGAGCTCCCATCGGTGATCAATTCATCATCTTCAATGTTGTTGACAGTGGTTTACGATTTTTAGAGGAGAGATTATTGTTCTATACGTTATTGTCTAACTTGTGCTTTAAAAATCGTATCATTAACGATAATGTAGATCGGTTTTATGACATTTTATATTTTTTTATTGATCTTTATAAGTCAAACAATTTAAAATTTACAGAACTATACAACACATTTGCAGCACAATCTGAGTACAAATCACTGCAGAGAGAGGTCTATAAAAAATTTATTACTTTGACTGAATTGGCCATCGCTAATGATCCTCAAGCATTTTTTTCACACATCAGGAATATCATTCCGTTAAATAAATAAAATAAAATAACTTAAAATTTTCTTATATAACTTATAACTTAAGTTTTTCCATAATATGAGAAATCTTTGCATAACAAAGAGCTATTTCTGATTAGACTTAAGAAAATGTTAATCATTCCCTAATGTTATTAGGTTACTTAATAGAAATGATCTTGTGAGGTTTTAGTGTTGGGGCAGGGACTAAACTTCTTCATAAACATCTCTATCAATACCAATACAGCTATTAAAGAGAAAAAATTATTAAAAAATTTGATTTTTATATTTTTTCAGATTGCACCAGTGGCTCTTCCACCTTGGCAAAAAACAGTGAGAGAAACAACCGAGAGAAAGGTGCTTCTTATTAAATATTGCTGGAAAATGCAAATATTTAAATATTTTGATACCTAACATGAAACATTTGTTTTTGAGATTAGTAAAGCAAATTATTCCACTTATACAATCAAAGGGTAAGAATTAATATATTTCAGATTGGGGATGCTCCTACCTCAGAATCACAAAATGAGACTCCTAGCAATGCGAGGATTGAACAAGATCGTGTGTACATGAGAGAAGATCGTACAGTTGTTGAAAAGGAAGACCGAATTGCTGGATACTTCTTTGGATCAACAGCTGTGCCTTTCAATGGTATTGTTTCCTGCCTTTTTACTCATGGTCTTAAATTTTATACTAAGAAACACAGTACATACTAATTAAATTATTGAACTGATTGATGTGTGTATAACAGTGATTCAGTATTATTAATTTTAGTTTTGCTGTACAATGAAATATACAAGTTTTTATAAATTAGATATCTCAAGAAAAAATTATACACAAAAAGTCAAAACTGCTCTGTGATTTTCATACTTTTCTTTGCCAGAGTAGGGATAGTCTGTTGTTATCTATTGCAAAAATGAACCTGACTCCATTTTAATGCATTTTAAGTATAATAATTTGTTTCTTTCTGGCTGGGTTGCTGTGATATCAGCTGCAAGAGCTTGAGCCATAAATTCCAGTTATGAATCACTTGAGTGCTGAAAGTGGAATAAGATAGTTACAAGTGCCTCCAGGGATAAACATTTTATTTTGAAAATCGTGATTGTAAGCTTTCCTTTTAGTTCATGATTCGAAGTTCTTGCTCAGTCCAGTCCAGAAATTCAAACTACTCAGCTACAGGCTAGTACAGTAGAACCTCAGTAATCTGAACCCCAAAAATCCTAAATTTCAGATAATTCAAATGAACAAAATTATGGATGGAGGAAAAATAAATAGAATGCTTTTTTGTAGTATAAAGAAAGAATTTTATAATTGCTGTAGAACTGAACAACTAATTATTGAAACGTAAGTTGTCTAAATGAAACGAGTTCCCGAATCCGAACAGGCCACACTCCTATTTGTTTGGATTAGCAGGGGGTCTACTGTACCTAGCTACTACCTATTGCGAATATTTTATGCCTGGAGTTTAGAGTGGACTGCAGGACAAGTCTCACTCTTCTGTAATGCTCCCTGTGAATTCTCTCTTTCATTACATCATTTGAGATGTTGTCACATTCTTCAGTGCGCAGATATTTGTAAGTTTTACCTTATTCTTGAATCACAGTGTTCACATCAACTTCAATGCTCTCGGACATTGTCACTTTGCCTCTCTTCAATTTGACTTGCACATCTTATATCCAAATTTCGTGCCGTGTCACTGCTACAATCTCACTGATAGCAGACAGCATTTGGGGGAGAATCACTTCATTCTTAGCAATCACTTTAAGATCATCCATGTAAAGCAAATGTGTTATTGGATTTTATCACCACGGACCTTGTAACCAAAGTCAGTCTACTTAGTGGATTCAAACTAATGTAAAATAGCAGAGGGGATAGATAATCTCCTTGAAAAATTCTCATGTTAATCTGATTACTTCTCGTTTCCACTACATCCTAGTAACCTTGTACTTCTTAATAGCCTAAGTCAATAAGTCTAGGAGAAAATCAATCGATCTCCAGGGTCTTTAAAATCCATTCATGTGGTACCCTCTCAAAGGCCTTCTGGTAGTCAATCCAAGCCGTGCTTAAAGTACCTATTAGTTTCCTTAAATCATTCAATATGACTGTATTTAGAAGCAATATTTCCTTACAGGCATAGGAATCTTTATGCCATCCTGCCTGTTCAACTGGTAACAGACGGTTCTTGTCTAGTTGTATACATTTTGTAAGCTATGGCTGCAGTTGTAACTTTGTACATACTGGCAGACAAGAGATTGGCCTGTACACCTCTGCCAAAGAACTGTCTCCTGCTTTGGGTAGCAGATACTTGATGTTGTGTGTGAGCGATTCCAGGAGTTCCTTGAGGTTTTCTAAAATTTTATTAACTTATCTATAATTATTTATCTCACTCTATCACTTTATTTGTTTATTAATTTATAGTTGCATTGATATCAAGGTCATTAGCGACGAAAGAGATGGGTACGTTTGACAATTACAATATCAAATTGAAAAACATGTTCAGTATGAAAACAAAACAAACAACAAGAGTATAGTAAGTAGTTGCTCTAAATTCTATTGTAAAAATTCCGTATGTTATTATTGGTGAAATTATGGTGCTGAATAGTGTCATGACTATGGTTAGTGATGACATATGTTGGTTTGGTGGCTGTGTAATCTCATGTATCTCTACTGTGAGCTGTGTAATCAAAAGGGCAATTGATACCATGTGATCTATACCCATTTAGAGAATTTCAAAAAATGAGAAATCTATTAGTTAATACAGTAGAGTTAGTTAATACAGTAATAATAAATACCCTCTCAGGTGAACCTTTCGTTAATTTTCCTTTGTAAATATTGATTTCTTTAAAGAAATAGTTTTCTTTTGATAATTTTCATTTCATTTCAACAAGAACATCTGAAAAACATCCTATTGCTTTTAGAGTTGGAGCAAAATAAAGAAAATAAAGATGCCAAGATTAAATATATTAACCAAGTACCAAAACTTTTCACTAACTCTGAGAAAAGTAAAGGTATGCGCAATGTTGTCCAAGCAGAAAACTGAAGAGCATGCAATTCCCTAGTAAAATTCATTTTTATAACCAAAACGTGTGTGGTCGCGTACTAAGCTGTCCCTCCTTGATCGAGTGGCACCTTCTTGCGAAGATCTGGACATCATTGTTTTCACCGAGACATGCTTCAAGATGGCATTTGTAATACAGAACAGAATTTTCCTAATCACCATAAAGTCAATAGAACTTAAACAACAAATTTCAGAGAGGTGGAGGAGTATTAATTATGGTTCATCAAAAAATTGGTAGTTCAATTATTCAAACATTTTGTCATCTTTCTGAACACATCGTCGTTCATCTTAAATATGCTCATCTCGATATGATAGTTGTAGCAACATACTTTCCACCCAAGTCAACTCTTGATGTCTACTTACAATTTATTACAAATCTAGAACTAGTTTTTGAAAACAACCCAAAATCGAAATTCTCAATAATGGGTGATTTCAATTTACCAAATACATTATGGTCAAACTTTAATGATATTGCTCATTCTGAATTTTTAAAAACCTCCAGTACTGAAATCAATATTGGCACGCAAATTCAACATCCAATGAATTATATCAATTTATTACAATTAAACGAAACATTAAATAATAATTCTAAAATACTTGACTTAGTATTTGCTTCTAATTATTCAAATGTAATTAAATCTGACTGTCCTATTGTTCCTTGTGATTACTATCATCCGGCACTGAAACTTATGATAAATATTAAAGAAAGCTACAGGACACTCGTTAGTCATGAACTACAATTGTAACCTCGCAGACTTTATGTCAATTAGCGAAGAATTATGCCCATTTGAATGGAGTAGCTATTTTGAAATTAACTCTATTCAATCATGTGTTGATTATTTTTAAAACTTTATTTATGAACTGATCGAAAAACGTGTACCCAAAATGTATGTATCTCCTCGTCAATACCCTCCTTGGTACTCTAAAGAATTGAAATTAATATTAAACAAAAAGTCTAAAGCTCACTCCAAATACAAATTTATAGACGATTCTTAGATTATAGTAAATTTTCAGAATTACGCAAAAAATGTAAATCAAAATTTCATCTTGATTATGATAATTATGTGATAAATATTGAAAATTCTATTCCATCTAATATAAAGTCTTTCTGGAAATTTACTAACAATGAAAGAGGAACAAATGGTATTCCAAATTATATTTTTACCATAAATGAATCAGCTGACACCCCTCAAAAAATAGTAGATATTTTTGCTGATTAATGCTGCCTGTTCCGTCTTCACATATCAAACAATCTTCTGCGTGGTCGTCTTACACTTCTTCTTCCTGTTGGGTTGTACTTCAGCACTTGTTTAGGTAGCCTATTGTGCTCCATTCTTTCTAATTGTTTTTCCCAGTCTTGTGTATATAGTTGTATACAATCATTTAGACTAAATATATTTAATTCTTTTCTTATATCTTCATTTCATTGTTTGTCTAGCAAAATACAACCTTTTACTCTCCTTAAAAATTTCATCTCTGCAGCTTGAATATTCATTTTTTCTTTTTTAGAGAGAATCCAATTTTCACTCCCATACAGGACTACTGGCATTGCCATTGTTTTATAAAATTTTTACATAGCGTCTTTTCTAGTCTTATTTCTTAATGTTTTACGTAGCGTGCATTCTTATATAGTAATTATAATGTTGATAACCAGTCAACTAATGTCAATTACGTTGATCATGCTTCTGCCTTCGGTATTGGTAACATCGAGATAACCCAATATGATGTATACAAATCGATAAATAAATTAAACGTTAAGAAAGTTGTTTGACCAGATTCAATACCAGCGAGATTATTAAAATCTTGTAATGCCAACTTAACACAGATTCTTCATGTACTTTTTGTAAAAACTCTGAACAAAGGTACCCTTCCTCCAATTTGGAAAAAAGTTATTTAACTCCAATATATAAATCTCAGAACCGATTATATGTTAAAAAATTACAGACCTATATCCGTAATGAGTGTTATTCCTAAACAATCTCATCATAGAGGAACAACATGGCTTCAGACGTAATAAATCTACCACCTCAAATTTATTAATCTTACAACACTTCATTATTGATAAAATTGATAAAAATCTCAAGTAGATATAGGGATTTTGCTAAAGCTTTCGACACTGTAAACCATGAATTACTTATACAAAAGTTGTCAAATTTGGGCATTCACGGTAATCTCTTGCAATGGTTGAAAACTATTTGTCTGATAGAATATTGAATGTTAAATATTTATCATTCTTATCCCGCGACATAATTGTACCATCAGGAGTACCCCAAGGTTCTCACTTGGGACCCCTTTTATTTTTGTTATTTATTAATGATGTGAAATTATTTCTTTCAAATTGCATGTTTTTATTATTTGCTGACGACGTAAAAATCTATGGAGAAATTAATACCATTAATGATTGCAAACAACTACAGGAGTGCTTGAATAGTCTTATAAATTGGAGTAAATTGAATCAATTAAAATTTAATGTAAATAAGTGCAAAGTGATGAAATTTACAAAACACAGAAATATAGTCGACCATGGGTATTTTATTGATGGAGCGATACTCGAGTCTGTCAATTAAATAAAAGATCTTGGAGTTATTTTCGATCCAAAAACGAGATTTGATAGACATATAAATAATATTGTAGATAAAGCTAATCGTATGTTAGGATTTATTATGAGAACTGCAACTGACTTTAGAAACCCTTCTACAATTAGAACTTTGTATTTAACATTAGTGCGACCAATACTTATGTACTCTTCACAAAACTGGTCTCCTTGTTATGATGTATACAAAAAGAGAATTGAATCAGTACAACATAAATTTTTTAATTTAGCAGCTTGGTTTCTTAAATTACCATCACGAAGGTTAAACCACGATTACAGCAAAATTTCACTATCAAATCTTCAAATTAGTTCTCTTGAATCCCATAGAAAATGTAATGACATCTTATTTCTATTCAAATTATTAAATCATGATATTGACAGTAGCGAACAATTATCTTTGATCAATTGGAAAATACTATTACGTAACTCCAGATTTAATCAAAATGAACCATTTTTTATACCATTCGCGAGAACTAATTTGGGTTATTGTTCTCCTGTATGGCGTATGTGCAGAATTTATAATAACTGTGAAATCAACATAAATTGTATCTTTGTTAGTCAATTTGTTAATTATGCAAAGATACATTATCTCTGTGATTACAATTAATATGTATTTTTATATATTTCTTATTTTCAGTATCAAATTATAAATATTGTATAAATCTGTAATATTGGGCAATCACCTGTTTAGATGCAAATAAATATATAAATAATCTATAGAATTAAGAATGTTTCGTGTCTGCCTTCTAATTGGTGCTTTTGTATAGTGTGCAGTAAAATTAATGTGTTTTACATTTAGAAGAACTTTACAATGGTCACATTGTCGAGGGTTTTTAGTAATTAGATGAGTATGCATTAGTTTGGAGTGTTCCATTCTCAACCTTGTAATTACAACCTGATCTTTTCATGACAATACTTGGAATAATTTTAAGGATATTGCGTTGGAGATGTGCTTTTCACTAGCCTTCATCAATTTCCATCTTTTGTTCCAGATATTTTGCATTTGGTTAAATATATGGTTCCAGCAGACCTTGAATGAAAATAAAACATAATTTTAAGTCATAAATAAGAAATAATGAAAATGCTTTTTATTTATATTGAGCAGTATGGCGCAAATTATAAGGAAAAATGGTTGAAATTTTGAGTCACTAGAGAATTTACAGGACTATAATTTGTATTTAACTCTTTTTATGATGTGTCAGAATGTGAGATATTCTTAAAAACCAAAGGAAGAAAGTAATTTTTTTTCTCCCCCCCCTTCTTTATTGTTGATTGTAAGGGTGAAAAACATCAAAATTTTTGAAACATCTGTAGTGTATAAAAAATCGCAAGAATTATTATAGTCAATATTCATAAGCGCAATGTGATTAACATAAATTATGAACTTATATAAGAAGCTAAAAGACAAGTGTTTTTCCCATTTGTGCTAAATACTCTTTGCAAATTGCTTTAAATCCAGTGAAAAAATTGTTGAATTTTTTATACTTTAAGTACGATTTTCAAAATAAAAAATTTGTAACCTCTGGAGCACTTTTACCTCTCATTGTGCTACCCCCTTCAGTGGAAATATTAAACTTCTGGTTATTACCTATTTTCAGAATGTGATGAAGAGCAGATGAGATACAAATCTGGTGAAAAGTGCCTAAATATCTTGGGGTTTGTGAGACGTACAGATATTCCTAGAAGATACTTCATTGGTGAAGGATGCTACTACCTTGTCCCTCAGAAGAAATTTCCAGTAAGAATTTGATTTTTGTCTTGAATGATCTTTGCATACACGCACGCCCAGGCCCATGCCCACGCACGCGCGCACACACACGC
>BOPP01000012.1:14029337-14086028 GCA_017312745.1 Gryllus bimaculatus
CACACGCACACACACACATCACAGGCACTTTTAATGTCATCAAATTTTCAAATTCAAACCTAAAAATTGGGTAGCAGAGACATCTTTTTTGTTGCATTGCCTTGGTTTGATGAATCAAATTACCTACTGTCTAATTACCTAGCATTTTTTAAAAATATCTTTTGCTTGTTCCAGGTTTTGATACCTTGTTTGTTTCACATGTGTAGTGTACCTCTTCAAATTCACTGTTTTTCTTTAATGCAAAGATTAGTTTATAGTTGTATAATACTTTCATTCACTGTGTTTTTTTATACAGGCAGCCCAACAAGTTCTCTCAGCTTTCATTAAAGCTCTCAAAGACCAGGAGAAAGTAGCCATTGCAACCAAAGTTTACCGAAAGGACACTTCTCCAAACCTAGTTGCACTTTTTCCTTTATTGAAGAAAAAATACAAGGTTGGTTCCAAACATTTTGTTATTAAGAAACTTAAAGGATTATGTACATTTAAGAATCTGATATTTCTTGTTACACTTATCATGTGTCAAGAAACAGTTAGCATGCAAGTATTTCTTTTATCTGTCAAAGATAAGGCACAGGTCAGGCTGCTCATCGGACACCCATGAAGGTTCTCAGAATCGGCATATTTTGCATTGTCATTTGTGATATAACGTTCAAATATATGTGCTTTTAATGAAGCAGCCCAATAGGGGGTGGCTATTGTGCCCAACAGATTGACACTTCAGTGCCTTAATTTAATGTTTACTAAAAATTCACTAAACAAAATAGTTTAAGTGAATAATTCTAGAATATAATAGGAATAGGAGCAAAACTCAGTTAAAAATCTTGGTGTTTTGAAGTATTCATTGCTTATATTAATAAGTTAATACAGTTATTAGACAAATGGTGATGATGACAGCATTCTTATTATCTAAAATCTAAAGCTATCTCCAAGAGTAAAGCAACTAACAAAAAATGTATTTCAGGGAGTTTTTAAGGATATAGTAAAATTAGCTCAAACAGCCACTTTGATTACCGCAAACAGTAACTCCTTGTAATGGTATTTTATGTGTGGAACATAGATTTTTCCATAAGACACATGTAAATTTACCCTTATTTAAATGGTCAACTGGCCCATGGCTAGCGAGCAGGCTCATTTCATAGATTGACCTATATTAAGTGGTCACCTCTAGCGAGTTTGAACCAGTAATTTTTTTAAATGCCTGATTTTCATTTAGAAGCAAGTTCATTTTGCCCATTCTGTAATATTTTCGTGCAGTTTGTCAAGCTGTAAAACATATTACCCATTAAGGGTATAGGTGCTCATGGCAAATGCTCTGTGGTCTGTGGAGGGAGGGAGCTGAGTAGGTGATTATATCTCTTGAACAAAGGAAGTGCTTCTCATTTTTGCTTTGGTGTTCATAGGTGCAAAAGAGTTGTGTGATAGCTGTCAGAGGAAGCCAGTTAACAATTTGTTTGCGGGGAAGAGCAATATGTCTGTGGGGAGAAAAAGAAAGGAGAAAAAAGAGAGAGAGAGAGAAGAAAAGGAAAAAAACAACTAACTAACTAACTAGCTAAATGTACCAAAAATAAAATAACGTGCAACAACATTAAAGCACACTTCATTCTGCACTTCAATGAGAAATTCAGGCTACTCAGCATTATAGTGTAGTTATAAAATCTGTTTTCTTTGATAATTAGTACTGTGAAAATTGACTCTTACTGTACATACAGACTGTACGACTTTGCGTACATTTCATACGTTTTGCACTTGTATTTCACGTTTATACGTTGTTTTTTGTAAGTCCCAGATAAATTCCTGTACCACCCATGCTAAATTATTTCAGACACGCATTTTACGCTTATATATTCATAACAGAAGAAGTAAAAAATCGATTTTTAATTTTTTTATAAAAAAATTACGCAATCTTTTCTGAGCAACATTTTGCTTGTGTTATATGTGTAAAATTTGGGGAAGATTTTTAAATAGCAATTCTAAAAATTTGTGGCAAGCTGCCATGCTTCTTTTAAATGTCAAATTTTGTTTAATTTTATTTCTTGAACTGAAGATATTTGGATGGAATAAATTTTGTTGCAGTCGTTGATAGCTGTGGTGAAGTCTGGCAAGAACAGCATGTTGCAATGCTTGCTTGTTTGTTCTGTATTTTCATTTTAGTATCCTTTTGTTGATGACGGATCAGGGTTTTTGCATAGTCAATGCCAAATTTAAAAAGTGAAATTACCTTAAGTTACATTTTATCATATAGATCTTATAGAGAAAAAAAATAACCTATGTAAGATACAAAAGATGATATATTCAGATTAGGTTGAGGCCACTATTTACAATAATGTAGTTTTAACACAAACAGAAATATAATGGCTTGAACTGTTTTAAAAGTATTCAATTTTTAAGCACGTAATTAAAAATTTTTTTCACAAAGAACTGTTAAATTATGTCATAGTAGTCTAATATTGAGAGAATTATGTAATCTAAAAGCCTGCCCAATCTGATTTATCTACTTGCTGTAGATTCAGACATTGCTACAGTTTCATAAACTAAATTAGTTAAAGAGAAGAAGAAAGGAAGAAAAAAAAGTCATAATAAACTAAAATAGTAATAACAAAAAAAGCAGGAAAGATATTACAGTGAAACTGGTATTAAATAATTTAGAAGAACTCATTTATACTCTGTCATAATTTTAATTTACATCGGTGTCATAGTTTTCTAGAAATGGATCTGAAAATGCTTTATTTGGACCATTGTTTCTATAGCGTTCACATATGTGCCCATAAGATGGTATAATATTCAAATGATAATGACAAGGTGACCAATAAGTGAGAGTTCATCGACATAATATCGTAGAAAAGCTCAAGGAATTTTTTGGGTTGAATTCAATATTCAGGTTGTTTAATTTTGTCGCTACACAAGGCAATGCAATTGGTTTCAACTCTCCATTTTGGAATTTTGGACAAAACTATAGGATGAAAAAATAGGGACCTTGTGTCATCAAGTGTAGCTTTGTATAATAATGTTCACCAATATTGCACGAAAAAAATTCAAAGCATTTAAAGGAAATATTGAAACCCCAGGGAATCAAAAATTTATTATGACATTGAGGCCTGTGTCACATGCGTTGTGTTCACACACGTCACTTAATGCTATTGAAGTCAGATAAGTCAATGCACAACGATGCCTGTGCACACGAGTTACTTAATGCATATCGTAGATTAACGAATTAAACTATCGCGAAATGGCAAAAAAGTGCTCTTGGTGAGATGCATTGTGCCCACAGCTCAAGCTACAAAGTAAGCTGAGATAATAGCTTTCCCCAACTGCTGTGCGAGCCAGTGCACATCGACAAGGGCACTCGTGTCCCATTTTGCGTAAGATACTGTATGCAAATTGCATAGATCTTGCTGGAGCAAAGCAACATCATCATTGTTAACAATCCTATGCAATTTCACGTCATCCGCATAAAGCAGAAACCCAAGATGCAAACTGTGCGGAACTCCACTAGTTACATCAAGTATACCTGATGAATAGCCTTTAATACAAAAAAGTTTGCTTTCTGTCTGTCAGGTAACTACCAATCCAATTTAGCAAACCTCCTCCTATTCTAAGCTCCCTTAATTTCGCAAGTAAAATAACATTGTTAATGTGATCAGAGGTCTTTGAAAAATCAGTATAAATAACATCTAGTTGGGCTCCTCTTGACGTTGCATCACAAATCACTTTGTGCAAAAGGACCAAATTTGTAACAGTAGATCATAAAACCATGTTGCGCAGGTGATACAAAGGTCTTTAAATCCGAAAATAAGTAACATGATATAATTTTTTTGAATATTTTGGAATGACGCTAAAGAGTTTATCACCCTTCTTGAAAATAGGGAGGATTTGGCCATTAGGGAAATGCAACATCTCAAGAATCTGTTGAAAAGAAGCCAAAGTGAATATGAAATGGCTTTAACACAGTTTTTCATGAAGTAATTGGGAATGCCATCTAGACCAGCACTCTTGTTTGCATCAAGCTTTACAATTTCTTTGAAAATAGTCGATTTGGGTATAAAATATGTCTCGGGTGTAAATGAAGAGGTATTATACTTACTTGCAGTAACTGGTGTAACGGAAGAAACAATTGATGAGTTAACATCACCAAAAAAAAGTTTGCAAATAAATTAACAGATTCCCCCAATCCGCAACTCGTACTCGAGCCATAGTGCATATTAAATGGTTAATCATCTTTTCCATATAACGACTTTGTATATTTCCAAAAATTTTTACATATTTGTAGAAATCGAAATTTCAATATTGCTCGTATAGCTTGAGTGACTACTCAATTGCAGGAATTTACAATTTGCCTTCAATCCCAAAAAAGCAAAATAGGCAATTTGTGATTTCTTTTGCATATTTTGTTTATGCGCTTTTTTCTGCTCGTAAATACCAGCAATGAGCCATCGAGAATACCATACAGAAATCATAGAGGGAGTAGTACAATGGCAATGTATATACCTATCAATAATTTCATATAAGTTGTGATAAAACAGATCAATATTGACATTAATATCATCATTACACAAAAGACATTCCAATCAACAGAGTTTAGTGCACCGATAATCGAAGCACAATCACCTTTATAAAAATCATAAAAAGGAAGAGAAGTCTGACTACTCTGAGGCTGATACATAATGCCAGGCAGTTTAACAACCAGCGGAAGATGATACATATCAAAGGCGTTGAGGGGGTCAATGGAGTGCATGATATTAACAATATCACAGTTAAAAAGTGGTGGAGCTGGATGAAGGATGGTGAAGCTCTAGAATTATGGTCTGAAGCGAACAAATTCAGTTTAATTCACGATCTCAAACAACCAAGATCATTTAACAGCTCTCGTTGGAGAAGAGGATACAACCCAGATCTAGTCTTTGTCTCCGAGAACCTACAAACAACCTCTAGAAAGGAAGTACTCGACCCAATACCGTCCACCCAACACCGACCAATAAAATGCTGTATAGAACAAATTGTCAAACCTATAGAGGTACATTTCAGAAGACGTTTTAATTTTGCAAAAGCAGGGTGGCAAAGTTTTTTGTATCTCATAGATAACAGAATTCTTGATCTAACTCCTAATTCAAGAAATTACAAAACCTTTGTCCAGATTGTCTAAGAATGCTCTCCTAGTATCCCTAGAGGATGCTGTAAAAATTACGTGCCAGGACTCTCAAAGTAGGGAACCAAGTTATATAAAGAATACAGCCGTCTGTTTCATGAAGATGCTTTTACTGATAGAA
Source organism: Gryllus bimaculatus (assembly GCA_017312745.1). Taxonomy (NCBI): domain Eukaryota; kingdom Metazoa; phylum Arthropoda; class Insecta; order Orthoptera; family Gryllidae; genus Gryllus; species Gryllus bimaculatus. Next base: position 14,034,602 of record BOPP01000012.1, read on the forward strand.
AAAAAAAACATGGTGCAACATGGTCGAGAATATCGACCTTAAACACAATAGCAAGAGAGCCTGGTCAGTTATTCGGAAACTCTCCTGCGACCCCACCCAACCCAAGGTCTCCCCGAACGTCACGACTAACCAAGTTGCCAACCAATTACCACTGAACAGCAAACCAGTCAGTCAACCCGGCCACAGTCATAAGAAAGAGAAAATAATAAGAAGCCTTGCCTCAGAGCCTAGGTCCATTAGTACTCCAATCAGTACTCATGAAACCAAATTGAACATAAAAAGCCTCCGAAACGGTGATGCGGCTGGCATGGACAACATCTTTACAGAACAGTTAAAACATCTTGGTGAGAAAGTAGTTGTATGGTTAACGAACTTGTTCAATTCTTGTCTCAAAACAAACCAAATTCCAAAACTTTGGAGAAAATCTAGAGTGATTACCTTGTTAAAAACCAGACAATCTGCGTATAACCCAAAAAGTTACCGCCCAATATCGCTTCTATGTCATATGTACAAACTGTTTGAAAGGATACTGTTGACCAGACTAACCCCCATCATAGAAGAGAAACTCATTCTAGAACAGGCGGGATTTAGACCGGAGCGTTCCTGTACGGGACAGCTCCTAAACCTAACCCAACACATAGAGAACGGTTTCATAACGAGTGTGGCGTTCGTCGACCTGTCATCCGACACAATCAATGTACGCAAGTTACTTGCCAAGTTATACCACCTAACCTGAGATTTCAACTTTGTCCGTATTACAGAAGCCCTCCTGAGTAAGGCTTTATGGTCTCCATGAATAACAAGAATAGCAGGTGGCACAATCTTAAAAATGGCCTTCTCCAGGGCAGTGTCTTGGCCCTCACACTCTTCAACATATATACCAATGACCAGTCCATCAGCCGGAACTGTCATTCCTTAATTTTCGCTGACGATCTCGCTCTGTCATCGCAATCAATTTTGCAATGGTAGAAAAAACCTCACTGAAGCTTTAAACCAGCTTTCTTGCTACTATAAAGAAAATGATCTCAAGTCAAACCCGGCTAAAACTGAAGTATGCACGTTCCACCTCCGCAGCAAGCAAGCTTCAAGGAAACACCAAAGTACGTTGGTGCGGCGAACTCCTTGCACATAACCCCGAGCCCCGATACCTTGGAGTCTTTCTTGACAGGAGCCTTACGTACAAGAGACACTGTACTAACACCAAAATGAAAGTTGAAGCCCGCAACAACATCCTCAGAAGATTGTCTGGATCTAACTGAGGAGCTGACCCCCAGAGTCCACCTATCCACTCTGCTACTGTGCATGTGAATACGCCGGCATAAATCCGCTCTCGCCAAGAAGGTTGACAACCGGCTTGTATAAATCTGGCCGCCATGTGACCGGCTGTCTCAAGCACACACCCATTCCACAACTCTCTGTTCTTTCGGCCATTGCCCCTCCAAAAATCCACCAGGAGATTTCCTGCCGAGTGGAGAGAAGTCGGTAGGTGAACGACAAACGCCACGGTCTGCGTGGTCAATCTCCCGCCCACCGAAGACTCCGTTCCCGCAAAAGTTTCCTTCAGACCAGTGCCCCTCTCCAGAACCAGCTGAGCAGGAAAGGCTTGACTTGTGGATGGCCGATTGTCTCCTATCAGGCCACTTCATAACACCCTCAGAGCCCCTGCCTTGGGGTTCCGATCAACCGTGGACCATATAGAGATCCCTAAACAGACTGCGTACGGGTGTTGGTAGATGTAATTACAACTTGCAAAAATTGAGATTCTTGTCCCAGAATGACCGTGATGTGCTTCTGCAGTGCTGAAGAGACAATGGAACATCTACTTTCCTGCCCGGACTGCCCTAATGGTGTATCCAGACATGACCTTGCCCTAGGAAACCAGAGAACCTTGGCTCTCTCTATTTACTTGCAAAACAGAATTTAGCTGTCCTCGACTTGAAATAAGAAGAAGAGGAAGAAGAAGAAGAGGAAGACGAGGAAGAAGACGAAGATGAAGAGGACGAAGATGAAGAGGACGAAGATGAAGAGGACGAAGATGAAGAGGACGAGGACGAAGGCGAAGAGGACGATGACGAAGAAGACGAAGATGAGGACGAAGAGGAAGAGGACGAAGACGAAGAGGACGAAGACGAAGAGGACGAAGATGAAGAGGACGAAGAAGACGAAGACGAAGAAGGCGAAGAGGAAGAAGACGAAGACGAGGAAGAAGAAGAGGAAGACGAGGAAGAAGTTAGAAAATACAAGGTCTAATAAGTTACCTTTAACATTTACAATGTCATGTTTTTGTAGAATATTCGCCACCAATAAAGTTTGAACAATGCAGAGAGCCGTATTCATAATATGCAAGGGAACTGATGTAGAATAAGTGCAAGCAGGCACTTCACCTGTCAGTATGGACCAGTCAAACCCAGGCAGATTGAAATCACCAGTGAGAAGGAATTTGATATCCAGAAACTGTTCTAAGATGTCTTGAATATCATGTTCATAAATCTCGTTCCTGATAATGGCTGTTCCTGATATTGGTGGAAAGTACACTGCTCCAATGATGAGGTTGAGATCACCCACAGTAACATGAATAAGATGATGTTATCAGCTTATCTGACAGAACTATATCTTGAATAGCAGTAAGTACACCTCCACCCCTCGCATTACAGCTCGAGGCAATAACATTAAAAGAGTATGAATATCTCTCTTCCATTTTGCCCATTAGTGACTCATCATCTAGTTTAAGTTCTAGGACATAATTAGAAATTCTATTCTCAATGGATTTCAAAAGAACATCAAAATCATCCAAACAGTGCTCTTGTCCAATTTGATTACGCTTGAATTCGACTCGTCCAGGATTCCAAAGAGAAGGATATATGTTCCTTAAGTTCATTTTTCAACTTATCAGTTATTATCACAAGCAATTCCTCAAGGTCAAACTTAGTAGTAGTTTGACAGCATTTAACAAAATCCCCATTTCGTAGCATCTTCAGGCGAGTAGTGTAACTCAGGTGATTAGGGTGCCTGCACAGTTTATATTTCGTCACAGCACTGCCCACAGCAAAAACTCTGGTACAACCTATATACCTGTTAGTATCAATTTCACCAACAGAGCTGTCATTGGAAGCAGACAGGTTTGCTCTAGGTGAAGACGTGTTCACCTCAATGGGGAATCAAATAGTTTTGGTAATGTTAATGTTAAACTCAAACTTCGACACTCATGATGTACAGTGGTCCATTGATGTTCTTATCAAATGTGATCCTTATCACCCTGCACTCACTGTTATATTGCCATTATTGCATCCAGTCGACTGTGATTTGAATTCTACTCATGTTTACGATTTTGAAAATGCTATTTGTTCCGATCTTAATATGATTGATTGGAGTTTCTGTCTTAGCCTAAACATGGATATTAATACAAACGTCGACATCTTTTTTAATATTCTCTATTCACTAATTGACTGCTATGTTCCAGTGAGGCTGATTTTAGGTAGCTCTTACCAGCCCTGGTATTCCATGAAACTGATCCATCTCCAGCCAGAAAACCAAGAAATTACAGAGATAAATGAAACAATAATGACATGAGAATTTGTCGCTTTTTCGTTGCACATTAGTACCCGAATAGAAATATTGATACCACAGAATAGAAGGAAATGATTTCAGATACCACAGAATTCCAGAAATACGAAATTTTGCCAAAATACCGGAAATGCGAAATTTGCCCGTGTGTGACTGTGAAAGAACGACTGTCCTTTGCATATAGGTTCCACGGACCAACAATGTACACCATGGTTTGACAACCATGGTGGACAGAATCAGACGTGCAGAATAAATTCAGATTTTCGGCCTCACATAAAAAGATGAAGTTTCACAATTATTATAATTGTAGAAGAATCAGATTTTGAAGTGATTTTAGTTTCAATGTATTATAAAAAGGACGAGCATATACATTTTACTTTCGTTTTTCTCCATTATGTTGTGCATGTTATTACAATGGAGCCTTTTATTGCATTTGTTTCAAGCATTCAATTCCTCTGCGCATCCACCCGCTGTGAAGGATTGGGGCTTGCAGATGCTAAGAAGGGATTCTCACAGTCATTGCTTTACTGGGGCCAACAAATAGGAATCCCCACATTCAAACATATTTTTGATATCTGCAGTCTTACATGTACATATTGCCATTGTTTGGAAAATGCTCGCAGAATTATCATCTTCAAGATTCTCACTAGGAGGGTAGCAAAGACAACATTTATTTATTTACGTTAAAGAGTGTGTGTCACGTACTATGAGGAGAAGGCTAAACGTGCAGGGGCATAATTTAAATTAACATTTATGCCCAGAAGTAAAACATGGGGCCATCTCAGCATTTGCTCAAGGATCAGGGAAACTAAATGAAATCCTAATCGAGATGGGGGTCATTGACCCAGAAGCTGAAGTACAACAGTTGTTACAGGTGCTTTAGAATTATTCAGTCCAAATGGTATTTATTACATTATACATCACTGTTAAAATTAATATTACATTCCTTTCGGATGCTCATAATAGTCTCTCATAGTATAGAAACAGTTGTGCAGTAGAAAAGATTTTACTTGGAACTTAAACTTTTGTATCAAATTTAATCGTTTAATTTCATCTGGTAAAGTGTTGTAAAATAATGTACATGTATTGTATGTGAATTCTTTGTAGTTAGCTGTTGATACTGGCACAAGGATTGTAAAAGCAAACATCATATAAATTTAATTTCAAAATTTTAATATTCAAAATTAAAACATTGCATAAATTCCACCTGGTTTAGGAGTCTCTATCTTATTTTGGATGAACAATTTGATTCGACAATGACAGCGCGTTATTTTACCACTTTTTTAAATTTGCCCGAAAGTACAAAAACATTTTTAAAATTAGCTTCAGCTATTTTACTTGGGAAAAGAGAATCACAAAGTGAATTCTATTAAGGAGACAAACGCCATTATGAGATCAAAAATCGAGTCGTAGGATAAAAATGCTCTTGCATAATATCTGTTCATTCTTTCTGGTTGTGGGAAGATAACGGAAGATCTTATAAGTAAAATATCTGTAAAATAACATGTGAAGAGATGGAATATTGGTGATATTTACCCAATTAATGGTTTAATAGAATCAACAATTTAGAGCAATAGTATCTTGTGAAGTTTTCAACATATGAGATTATTAATTTTTGAGGAAGTAATTTTTTTTTAATCTTCTGAATAATACAATAATGGATTCCACTAATATGTTGCCATTAAATGCAGTGCTCAAATACAATAGTAAACCCTTGACTTTAACTTGTAAAATATCATCTAAAATGTTCCCATTAACATTTGTGAGACTAATAAATCAATAAAATCAATGCAAATCTGTACATATAAACACATCTTATGAAACTTATCATTATTTGTGAATCATAACACAAATATAAAACCAAAAGAATCAACAAAATAACTCCTGCTATATTCTAATCTATAAATTTATTCTCAGTGCATATTGGTTGTGGAACTTCCGTTTTCTGAAGATGTGAATGAATTTGTGTTTCCTCGGGTGGTTCCTGAGAAAGAGGAACCTGATGCCGAACAACTGGCTGCTGTTGATGGCCTTATAGATGCAATGGACCTCACAAAGATTCCCATGTGAGTGTGTATTATATCAAGAAGATTTTCATAACATATGAATATTAGTTTTAGAGTACTAGATTCTAAAATCGGGTTCATGTTGTGTAATTCAATGTTTTTTGAGATTTTTCAGATGAACAGATTCCTTTAATTCCTAGATTTTATTGTCATCCAATCATGATTTTGTATTTGATTTGATTTATTTACTTTAAACAGAGAACAGTAAAAACTGTATGTGACGTCTGGGGGGGAAAATACAATCTGCGCACGTTTTCTTGCGCTACAAAATATCTTCCCTCCCTTTTACTGTATATAATTGAATGATTAATAAAAGTACCAACAAAGCGAGGTTGGCAACATTTGAATAACTAGTTTTTTCTCCCAAGTTATAGAGAACATAGTTCAGTGGTAAGAGAACTAGAGATTTGTTTTTTTAGTAATCCCAAGAAAAAAGCAACCCACACCCTGGCTCTGCTATCACAACTGACAAAAAGAGAGTTCAATAAAACATGTGCGTAGTGTAGCTTCATTTATGTCCAGAAGCAAAACAAGGAACCAGAAGCACTTGCTCAATGGATCAGGGATACTGGACAAAAATTGTGATTGAAATGGGGGTCATTGACCCAGAAGTTAATGTTCATTACTTGTTACAGGCATATTTGTTCTTTTTAAAATTATACACTACAAATGTTAACTATGCTTTATAAATCATTATTAAAATAAATATCACCTATTTTTCTTTTTGTTGATCAATATTAACATATTGTGAGATAGTTTGAGTCAACTAAGTGGAAAACTTAATTGGAAATGGAACAATTTACTAAGCATAATGCTAAGCCTGCAATTTTATACATGCCGTTTTGGTGAGTTTTTTTGCATTTCTTATAAAGAAAATACTCTACATTTCAGTGAAGATGGAAGTACTGAAACTTTCCGGCTGAAGGAAACCACTGATGCTGGCCTCATGTATCATTTTCGCTGCGTTGCTCATCGCGCAATGCATCCAAATGATCCTCTTCCTGAGAATTTTCCAGACATAAAGGCAATGTTGTCCTGTCCATTTCAGTCGAATGCCAACTACAAATTAGCCTTGGAAGTTGTGAAAGACAAATGTAAACTTGTAGAGCAGCCAGAAATGACAAGCCTGAAGAAAGAAGATCAACATAAGAGGTAACTAATTCATTCTTTCAAACATATTGTGAAGTGGCTGGCAGAACTCTAATTGAGTGAAATGAAACATGATGTTGATTTAATTCTTGCAAAACCCCTTGAAATTAGAATAAAATCCCTTTTCATTTCATTATATATTATATATACTCGAATATAACCTGCATATTTTTTTCAAAAATTGCTAGTTGAAAATTGGGGTGCGAGTAATATTTGTATCAAGGTTGGTACCACGAACTTGAAGCATGTTGTACGTGGTCACATGACAGCATGGGTTAATGGAAAGCATTCATTGAGGTGCAGTAGGTGTTTACCTGTCATTCTCACAAATCTTTTTTCACGAAAGAAAACTACATGTAATTTACTTGGGATTTTATAGCTTGGAACTTGAAATAAAGTAGCTGTTTGGTGTCAACCTATCAGGCGCTTCAATGTCATCACAATGATGTCACTATGGTGATGTTTAAGCTCCTGATTGGCTGGAACTCAACAGAAGTGCCAGGTTATAAAAACAAGTATAGAAGTAGCAGAAGAAATCGTTATCAAGTATTACGGTGTTGTTTTCAGTTTTCATTCTTAAAGTTTCCTCCACGAATACACTTTTGAAATTACAATCTGAAGTTCCATTCATTTAAAAAATTTTACCGATAGATTTTAATAACTCTTTATTTACATATTTTAGAAATTACTTCAATATTTAATTTAACAGAATGCATTCCATATTTCAGAAGAAAAAAATCTGCAGATAAAGATGATTCTGATCCACAACCTAGCACCTCAAGAGATGGAGTAAATGCATTAATTTCTGATACCAATGAAGAGATAAGTATTGTTAAGAACACTTTAGTGGAAGTAGGAACTGTAAAACCTCACGAGGATTTCATTGCCCTTGTGACAAAAGGGGAAAATTTTAAAACAGGTATTGTCTCTGTCCCTCTCTCTTTTTTCTGTGACTCATAGAATGTACAAAATGTTCTGAATTATTTTTCACTGAGCCCTTCAATTATTGAATGTATCAATTTACATTTTCACTGTGCTTCTGAGTATTGTTTGATGAGGTTTATTTTTCATTTAATTTCAGTGCAAGACTTTTCATAGAACTTCAGAAGGTTGAACATTTGAACGGACCTCACTAAATTTTTTTTGTTTTTGGTTTCAGTGTGTGATCAGATGGAAAAAGTCATATTGAAATTGGTGTTGAACTCGTTTGGCTCTGAAAGTTTTCCCAAAGCACTTGTTGCTTTGACTACTCTGCGGAAGAGTTGTGTTCAAAAGGACCCAGGAATCTACAATGCTTGGTTACCAGAATTCAAAACTGCACTGAATGATCGGGACAGGCTAAATTTTTGGGAATTGGTTGCTAAAGGTAAGCATGTGTATTCTGTTACTATATATTTGGAATGTATTGAGTGTTTTTCATGTTGTTGGGTATTAATTAACCCTTTCGCTGCAAGCATGAAGTATACTCAGAATACTGCGCCTTTCCGGGGCTCTAACATTGAATATATTTGGGACAGGAACCTTTCGCAGATTGTTAATATCGGGAATTGAAGCCTATTGTATTAGTTCATTCCTTATTTGGGAGAGTTGTATGTACCCTAACGATATCCAATAATCTCTAGGAGTAATCGAAGGTGTTCTGATGATCCTTTCTTACTACCAGAGATTGCAAATGTATATTTCTGGAACAACATGATTTGTTTTCCCAACTGACGGCAGGATGAAGCCTTGAGAGACCCTGAGGATTCCTGACAGCAATGGTGGCAAAAGCAAGCAGCAGCTAATGCGCTGTGCTACACAACCCCTCTAGGCCTTCTTTGTTGAAAGAGAAAATCTTTCATGTATTACATTCCAGCATGAGATATGCACAATGAGTCCTCTTAACTGTTTGTTTCTCCTTCATTTATCTTAGTTCTGTTTTGTTGGACGACAATTCAGGTGGATGACTTCTATGATCATTACAATCAATATTGAATATTTGTTTTGAATGATGAATCTCTTATTAGTTATGTAAATAATACTGTGTGAAACCAGTTACCCTATTTACCTGAATATAGGTTGACTCTGAATATAAGGCAACGCCCTGATTTTGGAGAGGCGTCCTGAGAATTTTTTAAATTTTTAACTAATTGTTACCACTGAGTCAAAATAAAATTGCAAATTGTTTTGTTATCTAGAAAATTGCTGTCTGGATGAGAATATAAAGGCTTGTTTATTTATTTATTCATTCATTCATTCATTTTGAATTTTCATTTTCATTTTTTCAATATAATGTAATGCATATAAGAGGTTTAGCACATGTATGGAAGTATATAAGTGACATAGTATATGGTGGACTATGTGTAAAAAACACATTTAATTTCACAGTCCTTGTCATCAAAGCATTGTATCTCGTGAGTTAATTAAGGAATTTACTAGTGATAATAATATATAAAAAAATTTGTTTTCACATGTAGTAGTCTTATTGTTTGCAGATTAGACCTGGTGCATACAAGGCCAAATTACTCCAATATTTCCGTCGAATCAATAAAACCATTAATTACCTTATAGAAAAAACTAAGGTCAATCATCTGTCTTAGAGTTTGAAGGCTATCAATCTTGATTAGATCATAAACCATCAGCGTTTCAAACATTTTCATCTCAACAGTGATAAATCAGGGGTTTACAGAACTTCCGTTGAACACTCTCAATTCGTGTGGTATGGTGACCAAACTATGCTTCCATATTCTACTATTGGTACCACTAAGGCAGAGAATAAATGAGACAGTGTGTTGTTCTTAAATTCTTTTCTAGACCTGAGTATGAATCTTAAGATTTTGTTAACTTTCACTTGTAGGCACCTACCTGTCAGAAATGAACAAAGCCACTCAAGGGCTGTTAATCAAATGCCACAATTGCACAACTTTGAAAACAGAATTTTGTGATCAACCTTATCATAAGTCTTGCTAAAAATCTGTGTATAAAGAGTGCATTAAAATTAATTAGCTTTCCATGATATTGTATTTGATATGATTATTTAATTTTTAGAAATTTGTGTATTGTATGATTATATACATAGCCTGACTTTGTCACACATGGTGTATGCTGTATTTATGTGACAAATATATTATTATTATTATTATTATTATTATTATTATTATTATTATTATTAAATTAGTGTATTCTTTGTCAAATATCATTTCACCATCAGTTTCACATTCATCATGAATAAATTCATACTGTCCTCATTTTGCAATCCATAACATTTCATTATCATCATAAAATACATCTCTCAATTATGAGAGATGATTATCAGAACATTTTACACCCTTAATTTTTTTTAAATAAAAAAAATTGAATGATGATTTCATGAACACTGTTCTCTGGACTGACCGTACATTCTCGCTTTGCTATCAGTTTCATTTTCTATTTAAATAAATTAAATAAATCTAAATGCATATTCACGTTTTAATCTTACATTTTTTAATGCTTTAAAAAATGTATTTATTTTGTCATTTCAGCAGCAATTTTGCTGTATCACTCACATACAAAAACTGCACATGTTTAATATTAATCAACAAATTTGTCAGACAATACCTCACATAGTATACACCATATTTATTTATTTAATAAAATTAACTAGCGACATCAAGATCTCATAGACAGAAAGTAGTACAAATAGCCAAAAGAATGGAAATAAAAGTAAATACAAACTTACAAATTTCATATAATCAGAACTAATTAAGATGTCTGTTCAAAAAACCTTGAAAGGCATTATTTGCAGCACTCAAAATATCAAAGTCAGCGCCCAAGCGATTCACCAAACCACAAATGCATTTCATCTCATTAGCGCTATAGTTACTCGCAGAAGTTTCAACTAAAAAGTAAGTCGTTCTCCTAAAGATTCGTTTTGGAACTTTTAAACGGTATGCAAGAAAGGAATGTGTGTGCAGTCTGTTCTACCCCAGAAAATATCACGTAGGAAATAAATATCAGCACGCTTTCTTCTACAATGAAGACTACTTGGGTCTTAGGAGAATCATACCATAGTCATGATTGTATGGGGTTATAATACAACTTTAGCAATAAAACCACCGCCACACACACGAAACATCAACCGTGACTGTTGCACCAAAAATTAATGGACGACATGAATCTCACATGTCTTGTAAGGCTGATGTAAAAGAACTCAGTGTAGCTCTGTCGACACTGACCCGTCACTTCATTCCACGAGGTCACCATTCTGTTTCTCAGAAACTGATGTCGCTGTAAGATTTTCGGCGCACCTTCAAGGAGTGACCCCCGAGGCGACGATCCAGACTTCTCTCAAAGAAATTTTGTGATGACCCTTACATCATATCCTCTGTTCATAATCTGAAACATTTCGATTAGATCTCTTCGTTGTCTCCTCTGCTCCAGAGTTGGCAGTTCGACTGCCCGACATCTCTCCTGATACGATCTCTTCCGTAGATCAATAGCGGACTTCGTCAGTCGTCTCTGCACTTTCTCCAAGGCCTACCTGTCTTTTTCGTAAAAAGATGTTCATACTGCACTGGTGTATTAAAAAATTGGTCATATACAGTTTCTTCATTTCTGTCGACTTAACCATCGGAAACACTCCCCTCACTTGGTACAGTGCAGAATTTGCTCTCTTGATAACTGCTGAAACCTGTCTGTCCTATTTGAGATCTTGTGTTACAACTTCGCCTAGGTCAACCTGTGCGGTCACTGGTTGTACTGTACGTCTACCAATCAAGTACAAATTTTTTGGTATGTTTTTGCCCAAATGAAGGACTGCATTTTTTTGCTTTTCAATGGGAGTAACCACAAATCGGACCGGTCCTCTATCCTTTGCAAATCTCATTGAGGACCACTTGTAATATCGGGTTTCCATACAACTTAGTATCATCAGTGTAACTATTCCACTTCGATCTTACCCTTTTCCAAGGTCGGTCGTGTACAAAAGAAACAATATGGGTCCCAGAACAGAACCCTGAGGAACGCCAGTTGTAACAGGTTTTGACGAAGGGAGGATGCTTCCAACACGACCTTGAAAAGTTTTGCTAGTCAGATAATCTTTAACTAGCGAAGTAATTTTCCTCTAAAGCCTATAACACTGTTTTTGACTCCTATGTGGAACCTTACCGAATGCTTTGGCATAGTCTAGTTAGATAACGTCGGTGGGGTAATATCGCCTTAGTCCAGTCATTCAAAGCACTTAGCAGGTTGGTGGTCATGGATTGTTGCCAGGTATAAAACAGTGTTGTCGCCATGGAATAATCTAATTGATCATTGTATGGCTAAGCAAGTAGTCCATAATAAGCCTTTCCATTACCTTACCCACTGTGCAGGTCAGACTGACAGGACGATAGTTATTGGGCTGTTGCTCGCTCCCTTTTTAAAAAAATGGGGTAACTACAGCTGACTTCCACTAACGGAAGCTTGCCCGCATCCAGTAACTAAATATTTTTGTCAAAGTAGGAACGACCTGTGTTTCACATCTTTTCAGAAATACCGTAGGGAAGCCATCAGGGCTTCAATCAAGTCTACTTAGCGTCTGAGCAACCGTGACCGACGTCTGAGCAACCGTATCCACGTTTTCAAGAGTGACAACATCCATGTCTTCAACTGTGGGAAAGGGACCATCCGATTCGATGGTATAAACTTCCTGAAAGTAAACAGCATAATCCTCTACGATTGTCTGGTCAGATATCAATTCACCTCCTAAATCAAAACACATCGGCGGGCCAGTTTTGTTCGTCGTTTGACTTCTAAAATACGAATATATTCGCTTCTTTCCCTCCTGGATAATACTTCCTCATAATTCGCCTTCCGCTGTCTACTCAATTGTATAACCTCGTTATTAATTCCTCGATAGATTCTGTAATCATTCTTTCCGGCCCTTCTATAAGTAACCCTCGCCCTTCGCTCTGCTCTCGATTTCTTTACTATTTCTCTATCAATCAAGGGTTTATTTACATTTCTCCTCGCGTTAAATCTCGGCGAGTAAGCGTTTAGCTGTATCCTTTCTGAGAAAGTATCGTAATCCTTGGGCATCCTTCCCGAATTAATATCGGATTCCAGGTCTGTCTATCGAATCGTAATCAGCTATGTAGTAATTACCTTTGCAGCTTCAGCCCCGGAACTGTATGGGAGATTTCTATTTCCAAAAATATTACCATCACTTTGTGGTCACTCAAATCAATATTTGGTCTCATACTAGATGGAATAAAAATGCTTTCATCTGTCACGAGCAGCAAGTCTAATAGAGACGGATTGTAACCAGCTCTGATCCTGATTGGTTCGGTTACCACATGGATGATATTGGAATCATTATAGATCCGTAAGAATTCACGCTCCACTTCGTTCCTAGCAAGTACACCAAAGTGCTTTGACCGCGTAATATTTGGAAAGTTAAAATCTCCGTATATAGTCGCCAGCTCAAATTGATTACATGCTGTTTCAATAGTTAAAAGAATTATCTTATCCGTATGCCTTATGTTATAGTCAGAAGCCACTAGTCTATGTACCTTCCCCCCTCCAAATTATAATTTGAAAACCCCTCGCAGAGAATTTTAACAAGGCAGCTTCCATATCTTCGAGTTGTGAGACTGGTTATCACAATACCTTTAGTTTGCATCTTCTGCTCAACATAGACAGCCACTCCTCTTCTGTCCTCTATCATTTCTGGAAATGCTATACCCTGTAAAATGTATCAGTGAGTCTGCAATATACGAATTTAACCATGCCTCTGTAAGGACAATATCTGATTTCGTCTGATCAACTTCCAAAACAAATAGAACGAACTTAGACATTAGTGATGATACATTTATGTATAGAATCTTCGGGGAATAAGTTTCAACTTCAACTGCCTTTGCTAATTTTTCTGCTGAGAAATGGGATGACCGCTGATAATTTTCGCTATACCTTTCCTATATTTTATAGTTGCTTCCGGGTCATAATTCTGTCATTTCTGCCAGCTCTACTCTCAGCTCCCTAATTTCCTCGCGCTGTAAAAGGGTCTGATCCTCCCTAAATACAGTATTCTGTGGCAGTTCCTTGTTCCTTCGTAACAGCCCATTTACGAGTTTCGCTGATTTCAGCATACGTAATCTTGTAGGCTCCCTAACATCAAAATTGTTACCCAGCTTGTCTACAATATTAGTACCGCTCTAGTCAATTGCTGAAAAGAGCGATCCGTTCTAAATAATCACAGAACCTCGATTTCCAACGCCGTGTTGTCATTTATTCAAAACCACAGGGAATGTCTGACAATCAATATGGCTTCAGGAAGGCGAAATCCACAGTAGATCGTCATCGACATCGCACGCAAGGCTACTGAGGGCAAACTATGGAAAAGAGGCGCAAAGAAGTTTTGCGCTGTTGTTACCCTCGACGTCAGGACCGCATTTAATTCGGCAAGGTGAAATTCCATACATGCTGCGTTTTAAAAACAGTTCTGAATTATATTATGAAAATAGTGAGAAGCTACTTTGAGGAAAGAACTTTACTGTACGACACAGATCAGGATAAAGACTTCTGGTGGTGTTATGTATGAGTCCGTTTTGAAGCTCCAGCCGGAAGACGCAAGGGCTATTGGACTTGCTGGCGATGTTGCGGTGGTAGTGGTCGGCAAATATACATAACAGGTCACGTACTTTGCGAACGAGGCGACTCGGTGGTGGCTAACGTCGGTGAGGCTCCAGATGGCCGAGCGTCAAACGGAGGTTGTGTTCGTGTCAAGCAAGAAAGTGAAGGAGGGTGTTACTCTCAATGAATGGGTAATAAAGTAACCTCCCAGCAGTCACTAAAATACTTAGGAGTCCAGATTGACGCGAGACTGCACTTCGACGAGCACTTGCGTATAGTCTGCAAGAAAGCGTCCCGCATGGCCTGCGCCTTGGCACGAATTATACCTAACATTGGGGGTCCAAGGCAAAGTAGCCGGAGGCTACTATCTAGCGCGGTGAACTCTATTCTAGTCTACGCAGACCCCATTTAGGCTGATGCATTTGGGATCCGGTCGTACGCCCGCGGTACGAAGTCAGTGTATAGAAAATCCGCCTTGAGGGTGGCCCGGAGGTTTCACACAGTATAGTTTGGCGCTGTGAGTGTGATAGCTGGAATGCCCCTATAGACCTCATGGCACATGAAAGGGCCAGGCTCTACAGGCGTAAGTGAGAGAGAACTACAATTAGGAGGAAGAGAGAAACGCGCTAATGGCCTAATGGCAACGGCGATGGGTTTTATCATCCTCTGGCAGGACATTCATCTCATTCTAAACGTAACAATGTGGACTCAAAGGAAAGACGGAGATGTGGATCATTATTTGACACAGTTGTTAATGGGGCGTGGGTGCTGCCGTACATACCAACTGAGTTTCCGGTTGGACGATGACCCCTCGTGCCCAACCTGTGACCCATTGGTTGAAGATGTAGAGCACGTATTCTTTCACTGTCCGCGCTTTGTTGAGGAGATTGAAGAACTCCACGGACTCCTCGTGCAGGTAGTGGCTCCTGAAACCATCGTCACTAGGATGTTGGCGTCACAGGAGAATTGGAGTGCGATAGCCGCAATAGGTTTAAAGAAGCTTCGGGTGCGAAGGAGTAGAATCAGTTATATCAGTTGGCATAGAGCGATCTGCCTTTCCCATGATGCAGTGCCTGACGGCGGTTCCGCGGGAAGGGAATGGGAGGGGGTTTTAGTGGGTTAGGCACAGGCTAGCTGTGAATCCCCCACGCTGCGAAGTGGCGGGTTCGCAGTGGTTTGAAGATTCCCCTGTCCTCGTAAAGAATCGCGCCTGCGCGCGAGAAACCGCGCGCGCGCGCAGCATCCACACGCAGCGCACACACGCACACACACGCATCACATGCATCGCGCGCGCGCGCAACACACAACACACACACACACCTCAAGCTCCTCATAGAAAATTTAGTGAGCGAGTGTTTTTTCGTCTCCCGATTCGGCTGCTCCCGTTGTCACATGGTGCGCAACCTGGGTCTCCTAACATTGTCGTAGGAAATGCGGGTGAGAAAACGATTGCTCAATGGCAGCTCGGTTCTTATACAAATTCAATTTTTAACTGAAACTTGATGGCTGCGAAGAGGTAGGTCTTCCAAGTGATGATGTATTCTCCAAACATCTGGCGCCCAGATGTGCCCGTCCATTGCTAGCTTCGGTGAAGAGGCCGCTATCCTCGCATACCAACACATTGTAAACCATACTGCACCCTCAAAAGTGCAAAATTTGCTGGCTGTCTTTGCAAATATTGACTCCAGCATTAAAATAAAATATTTCACCCAGGGCAAATATCAGGCCTCAGGGAGTCGTATTACAAATTTTACAGTACAAATTTGAAAAAATGTTTTCAAGATGCATACTTACGCAATATAGCATTATAAACCAGTTGCATATACTATTTCCACATTAATCTTAGTGATATTATCTTTTGAAACACACAAACCATTTATATTTCCTAAGAAATCAGAATCTTCCTGACACTGCTGTCAGTGAGTGTAACTTCACTAATTCTCTTCAGTAAGTCATAATAATAAAAATAAACAAACTCTTCACCCTCTACTGTAGATCTTAATATCTAATATCTCGCTCTGATCTAAAAGTTGTCTATTTACTCATTACTCATTAATTCTATCCTTGCAATCTTCAACATTAATCTATTATTCTTCATTACTTAAGATTGTTTTCCAGGGTTTCCCGTAAATCATTCACCTTATGAATACCTCTGCTAGTAATTACTTGCTCCTGTGATGACAGTTAGTTAACCCCAATATGTTATCCTTAATGTAATTTCTTTTATTTCAAAGTTTGACCACTAACATTATCGCTAATAATTTTTGGTTTTTCAATATATTTTTCTACAGCAGGACAGGAAATTCTTTCCGCAGTGGCACCCTGTGGGTGAGATTGCTAGCAACATAAATTTTTGGTAGCATGAGCTGCAGCTTGTAACAAAAGAAAATGTAAATACCATACTCACCAGTCATTACAGATTACCTGATTATAGGGTTAAGCCTTTTGAGATCTTATGTTTTGACACTGTTTTGCATGACAAGAAACTCAAATACTGGTGTAATACAATGCGACAAAGGTGAAGAAAACTATGTATCTGAAATAGTAATTCATTATATTTGTGGACCTACTTTTGACATCCTCCATGAATTTGCAAAGCTATTCAGACCAGTATTTTTGAATGAGCTGGTAAAGGGATAATATCAAACGAATGGCATTGTAGTAAGTGAAATGCAAAATAAAAATGGATAAAAATTATTGCTGAGATTTTGTCATTTGATAAGCTGCTTGACAAGACCCATTGGTTCTCAGTTTGAGTGTGAACCTGTGTTTTGCATGAGATCAAAATGAAAAAAAATTCTCTTTGACAGGAGTTCACATTCTACATCCATCCACAGACCACTTCACCACTCACTGGAAATGTTTTTTTACAATTATTTATTCCTACATACTGTAAAAAATTGTAATATCTGGAATGGGTGATAATAACTTTGTAAATACTCAATAATATAAACAAAAATTATTTAGTTAATTTTTGGTGAAAAATTAGAACTTTTAACCTGCTTAAATGCGTACGCGCGCGCGCGCACACACACACACAAATTATTTCACAAACTTCCAGAAATGCTACCACATCAACATTCCAAATATTTACATGAATTTTGAAGATTTTTTGGAACAGAACATGATAAAATTAATTAAAAATAATTATTATGCTGTATATTTGTTTAGAAATCATTCCAACATAGAGGGCACTTCAGGCAATTCCATCTAATACTGCTTTTTAAAAATCACAGAGCTTTAATTTGGGCCAGATCATTGAGGAACATTCATTTGGGGTTCAGGTGCAAATGATTCATTGATGGTCAATGGATAGGTGTGGAGGGAAAACAAAAACAACAAGAAAGTAAAAAGCAGTGCTTATATGATTAAAAAACCTCCTTGTGAATCCTTCCAGACTTTGCCATCCATTAGTTTCTTTTTCGCAATAACAATAGCTGGTTACTGTTGAATGATTAAAAATTTCTGGCTTTAAAGAAGTTGATAACACTTCTTCAGTCTTTGTACAGCCCTGATTGGGTACCTCTAGAATGCTTTTTGTTCCTGAGGATTAAGACAAAACTGTAAGGAAAATGTTTGGGGCCTGCTCCTGAAGTTGAGGTTGTGGTAGAGGTTTCTGAAGAATTTTGAACAGGACTTCAAAAATGTTTTGATCAATTGCACATCTACAGGAAGTTCTGTATTAGTGCTAAAAGCAATTGTCAGGAGAAATTGCATATCATAGTAAGTATGTTTGTGTAGCATTTCCCTTTGCAAGATCAGTAAGCACATTAACAAATTGGAATAAAAGGCAGAATTTTTAGGGTAGAAATGGGTAAAGAGATAACAAAAATTAAAAACAATGAAAATGTTTGATTTGTTGTTTAACTGTTTTGTGAATGTTTCTTTGCCAGATGGTTTGGGCTTGATCAACTCTGAAGAAAGCCCCATGAGCGCAATTTCCCAAGAAGATGCTCTTGCCATCTTTAAAGACTCTAAAGAAGTAGGAGGAGCAAATGAAGAACAGGAATTGGATGTAGATGATTTGGTGAGTGTGATTTTTGAGGAGAGTAAATCCTTCAAATAATAATTTTACTGGTGTTCCTAGGAGGTTAAAAATGGAAAATCTATAATCTTATTTATTTTATTTTATTTTATTTTTTTACAGATTGACGAAATGTAATTTGAAACAAATCAAAGTTTGATGCAGTTTATTCATATTTTCTTATCCACAGTAGGTGATATATTCATCAGATATAATGATTACAAACTTCATACTTTTCCAAGTAGGAAATTAAATTTACAATTCAGCTAGGAAGTGTTATAAAGATGATGATGGATTTGTGATCCACTGCCACTTAGTACCTGTGGAAATAACTTTTTTATCTTTAAAGAGTTTTTGCAAGTGATGACCCACATTTACAGCAGCAGCCAAATGTAAGTCCTCTGGTGTGTCCTGCACAATGAAACAAAATATTCCTTTAAAGGTGTCAATGAAGAGAGACAGTAATTCATTTATTTAACAAATTGTGGTTCATCACAAAAAGAAAAGAAAAAACATGCTGTATGGAGAGGGCTTTGTTGTGAAATTGTCTGAGGGCAATGAGTGGTAATTAAAAAGTTTATGTACACCATAAGAAACAAGATCCATTTGAAGATATTTTGAGGAGTAGACATGAAAAAGTCTCAAAACATGTTTCCCAGAAGAAAATATGTATGGGAGGTCAATTTCATTCCAATACACTCAGGTCAGTTTCTTTTTAAACTAACACTTATAACACATTTTTACTTTCTCATATAATAGCATAGAGAAAGTAATGTAATGCTGCACAAAATTTATGTTGTTACTTTGACAGAAATACATATTTTGAAATATCAAAAAGGTGTTGTTTCATCTTCTTCTTCCTCCTTAAAATACGTCTGTGAACAACAGTGGCACCTAAACCATTTACAGGAATTTCATCAAAATTGATTCCCCCCAATCAATCTGGCTGATGTCAGGGCCTATTGAACTTGAAATGGATCTTGTAAAAATATTGTAAATTACATATGACAGTGTTGAAGATCCATTTAAAATTTTTTTGGAATACCTTGTACAATTTCATTTTTGAGAAAGAAAGATAATAATTTGTTAAAATTGTATTTCAAAATTAGAACTTTAAAGAATGTCATGTACATTTTTTGTGAATTATCGAGTGAAATCAAGAGAATTTTAAAAACAATACATACAAACAATGAACAAGATTTTTTTTTTAAATGGCTCAAAATTCAGCAATAATTGCTTAATAACGTAATATACTCTATCTTCATTAAAGCCTTTGAAATTTTAAAAATTGGGAAAGTTTAGGGTATTTTTTAATTAAAAATATATTGAAGGCAGGGTTATTTTTTAACATAATATATTTCTCAATATTATATCTTCAAATCGTTTTGTGTACACTTTTTTGAAAATATTTGTAATATCTGCATAATTTTGAATAATATGGATTCCTTGTTTTGAGTGATAGCTGAAGTATTAGTAAGACAGAAGGTGCAATATTACGTGACCCAATATCAATTATATGAGAAAGTTTATACAATCACCAATAGTTGTAATTCTGTAAACTGTAAGGGCAGGAGTCATAGTGTATGCATACACTGGAGGGTTTGAAGTAATTTTATTGAGGGTTGGAGGGAGGGGGTTAAAAATTACAACTTTTGTGTATGTGATGTTTGAACAAATCCATGTGTATGGTTTATTCTTGTTTTTTAATCCTTTGGCAAATTATAAAGCACCATTGTTCAAAGAGAGTTTTAAGAACTTTTTGAGAGTAAACTATTTTTCTATGATGTAATGTTAACAACAGACACTATTGTGTTATACATTTCACTGTATTTTGTGAATATAAATTTCTTTATTTGATTAGAAACACAATCTATTTGTAAAAATGTTAAATACAAGTGCCAAGTGTGTATTTAATAGAGGTAAGTGATATATCAACAACAAGAGATAGTATGTTTCTTGTGTCAATTTATCAAAAGAAACAACAATTTGTATATTTGTGCAAGTTTCTCAAAAATCATGTATATAATCATTTAGGTAAATGGATAAATATGTGCATAAATAATATTAAAGAAACAGTAAATGAACAGGATTCAGAATTAAATCTACATACCGTATATATAATTTTGACAATGTCCATTTCAGTAAATTTCCTGTTAGGTTCTCTTTGTAGCACATCCAGAATTTGTTTTTCCCTGTTATTTCTATGATGTATGTAATACTCAATTTTAGGCATTGGATCCTGCCAAGGACAGAAGAATAGCTGAATTTAAATTGACATTGATTGATGCTTGTTCTTACTGGAAATCCTTTTTACATATTTTAACATGATTTTATAAATTTCAAAAAAGTACTGAAATATGCTGAATTTTAGAATTGGATTCATTGAAATGCGAAAAAATAATTTTTGTATTTTTACTCACTGATACAACTGGGCCATGCCCTGGATAGAGAATATTTGGGTTAAGTTTCAATATATTTTGTAAAGAGGCCATATAATCATGGAGATCTTCAAAAACAGCTGTTCCTTCTCCCAATATGCAATCGCCACTAAATATAGCTTTCTCTTCTTCAAGCCAAAGAATGATATGGTCTGTTGTGTGGCCTGGAGTGTGTACTATCCTATAGAATTGAATAAAATCTTTAAGCTTAAACATGAAAAACATCACTACCAAATGTAATATTTTATTTATTTTCAATTTAACAATTTGTCCAAATGATTACATAAAGAATAGGTCAATAACTCAAACTGCAAGTACTCCAAGTACAGTTCATATTATTAAATCTAGATATGTCTATATATGTGATTATAGAAAACAAACTCTACAACACTACAGCACTTCAACAAAAAATTAAAGGAATAGGAACATAAAAAATACACCAATTTTAAGTATAGATCACTTTTGGCAGTAATATAAAAAATGAACAAAACAAAAGAATGAAGCACATATAATAATATAACAAACATTAATTGCATAGTATAAGAAATCATTCCAACATGTGATTTCATTGCTGAATTCATCATCATTTGACAAATCAAAATTTTAATTAAACTTACATATTTTCTTATTAGGTAATACTAGAAAATTCTCAGTTTCTCTAATTCATTATACGATTATTTACTCTTATAATTTATTTCTTGATATTCCATTTGTAAATTGTTTTATTTCCCTTTTAATTTACTTTAGGAGGGCAACTCTGGGTACAAATTTAGCAGAAAAGAATGCGTTAAGATATAATAGCGTGAACACTGAATTCCTTTATCATTGCTATTCTGTATTTAACTTCAAAAATAGTCAGAAATAACAGGTAACAAATCGATGCAGCAACTAGGTTTTATTAAAAGAACCTGGAAAGAGTTGTATTTGTTTGAGGTTCTTAAAACTGTATATTATCTCCTTGGTTGTCCAATTAAAAAGAAAAAGTTGTTGCACCTTTGCAACATGTCTCTGAGGCATGGAGTAATCCTCCTCTAATCTAGTTGGTTAACGTCAATCATTACCTTTTATCCCTTCAGCCAGGGGCTTGGCGCAGTTAGATCCCAATGTTCCCAGAAAGTCACCCAATAAGGAACCCTCAAATTGTTTAACTTCTGTGACTTCACAGAGTGCAGTTAAGGAATTCGGCTAGCAATGCTGGATTTCAGTGATATGATCACCATTGTTTCAGCACAACATAAAAAGGCTGGAAACAGCTCAGCATAATTTTTTTAGAATCACATCATGGAAGCAGACTAGGAATTCGCAGACCCTTTGTAGATCACAAATACGAAAGACATTACATTTTTGTACAAACTCTGTGACAACTATTTGGACTGTTCTGAGCTGGTTAATGAATTGAGGTTTAATGTTCTTAATGGAATCTGCCCACAAAACCAAACCTTCAGCATAAACTTCTCTAGGTCCCACTATTCTACAAACACTGCAACAACAAGAATGTGTAAAATGATCTGTGGTCTTGAAATAGGCCTGTTTTAATGTGAATATTTCATAGTTTAATTTATTAATCACAAGGACAGGGAAAAAGTATATCATTTTATATTTTGTAATAGTACAGGGATTTTTTAGTATTCATGTACATTTATAAATATTTAAAAAGATTGTTGTGCACTCGGTGACATGTTGAGCCACTTGGTGCTCTTCATTTGTCCCAAAAATTTGCTAACTTCATGGCATGGCATGTGTGTATTTCTACCATCTTTTGTTCAGTGTTCACTTCTAGCTGCTTTGGACTTTTTTGAGTTTAGTGATCAAAAAGTGTGTATCTCTGAAAACTTGCAGTTACATCCTAAAAGAACCAACTAAGAAAATAAAAAGCTACTGTAGTCTGGGTTTTGAAGGAATGTGATTTTCAATTTTCTCCAAAAACTAGCTATGTCGTCATTAGTCAATCACTGACATGACAAGATATCCATATTGATTGTCTTATAATATTGCAATTGATGTGGAGATTTTCAAAATCCAGAAAATAAAAGTTGCTTCTAATTATATTATGATTATTTAGAGTTCAATACCCCCCCCCCCCCAATATAACAAAACATTTATAAGGAGTACAAAACTGTTTTACATTTTTACTTCCTCGCATACATATGTATTGTAACGTTTCTCAGTGGTGAATTAAAACCCACACACACAGGTATTTAAACAATATCGTTTATTCGCAACAACGATACTACACTAAAAACTACTTGATCTATTTACAAATATATTACAAAGCCTTTGTGTTCTTCAATTGATTATTGTTCTTACACACGACTCCGTTCTCTTGATTATTTATTTGCACAGTTCACTTCTACACTATCACCCAGTCCGATGCACTGTTCACGGTCCACTGCACCGCGATTTCTTCACAGCTAAGCTTCCACTGCAACTTCAAACTGCTGTTCCCCACTGTTTACCGCGATGCACACTTCACAGCTCAGCTTCCACTTCAGACACACTGACGGACTGACTACATACAGTAACTGACTCGCGACTGCTTACTTCCGACTACTCTTACACTGACAATACACCGACTTGCGGCCGCCGGCAGCGGCGCAGTTATACCTTGCCGGCGCTCGTCTCGACACACCCGGCACTTACTCCACCTTTCCACGCGACTCGCGAAGAGTCCGGAACCGTCCAGTTCGGGGGACGGAGGGCGCCGGCAGATGACGCAATCCGCTAAGCGAATTTCGGCAGGTGATGAAATATTCGTTACAGTATATACGGAGTAACATATGTCGTATAGAGACAGTTGTAATGCTCCGCAAAAAACGACAAATTTTCGGCAGAAAAAAATTCATTGCCGGGCCCTATTAACGAAAATGTGGATAAATCTAGTTGCTAAATTAAGAAGAAAAAAATCCTCTAACACAGTGTAGCCAGAATCCTTATTTTGTGGATCCTTGATACTAAAAAATCAATTTACAGCAAAACATCAGTCCGTCCCTCTGTAAACACCACTAGCGCCTAAACCATACGAAGAATTTTTTCCCAAATGGATATACCCCGGTCCATCTGGCTCCACGATTTTGAAAATCTTTCTTCAAAATTTGGGGGTACTTTTTCATGAAGCCCTCCGGATATTTTCAACATTTTCTGAAAAACGGCACCAAATTTTTTCTTTAAATTTCTTGTAAGGATAGAGTAAAATACACTTATAAAGGAGACATAGGTCCAATTTTTACTGTGAACTCTGAATTTTCGATAATTACAAAAGTTTGAATTTTTCAGCGACTTCCAACAACTACAAAATTAGATAGAGATTTTATCCTTGAAATAAAAATTGCTGACCAGAATTATTTCTCTTATTAAGGTCATGAACTTTTTTTGAAAATTTTCATTGTTTTCGCACAATATGGCATGCAGTATGTGCAATTAAAAAAATAATATTTTTTTCAAAAACGGCTCGACATTTTTTTCTTTAAACTTTAGGTAGGGATCTCATGGATAGTGCCTAATGTACTCTATGAGATAACATAAATTCAATATTAATGTATTCTTTTGTTTTCAAAAATTACAAAAATGTAATTTATCTGACGTCTTTCACGTCATTATTTACATTAGCGGCGATTTGTTCACATTATTGCAATTATAAGTACATATGCTTTAAATATTGTCATAAAGTTTGTCAGAAACTGAAAATTTTCTTTGAAAACTAACTCAAAATTCCGCATTTTCAGAAACGCTCAATTGCCGTTTTCTCAAAAATGGGTTCAAATGGGGGGTTTTCCTCAAACGTCTCGTGAATATAGTGCTAATTGCACTCTTTGAGATGACAAAAGAATGTCTCCAGCTGTTAATATTCTTTCCTGCAATTTGTGAACACTTTCATATTTGTATGTTGATGTGTTTAAAATGGTTTCAAATGAAGATTTTTGAAAACTAAAAAGTTCTCTGTGAAAAAGCACCTCAAATTTCGCTTTCACAGTGATGCTTAAACACCATTTTCTTAAAAACAACTCAACAAAACAAATTTTTCAACAAAAATTCCCATATAGGACAAAGTTTTACTTTTCTATAATATTGATTAAGCAATAGTGGTTTTAGGAAGCTGAAAAATTAACAAACTTTTTTCAAAGTAAAGTACTTTGGGTGGCAGTAGATGGCTGCTGGGAAGAGTATGTAGCAAGTATGAATAGATAGCACCGACCAAAGAAAATAGAGAACTAATATGAGAATATCTGAGCCATTCTGTAGCACCATTAGTTAAAAAGTTCTCATGAAGATTAGCCCAACACTTATAACAAAAATATGAGGTGAAGTAAATTAATAAAGAATCACTTTCCCCAGAAGGCATGTGATTGTGACTTTGAGGGAGATAGTGCCAAAGTGTCTGGTTTAGATGTGATTTTACGAATTAGTGATATATTTTATAATTCAAGGAAAGCTTGTTTGAAATTATGAGATGCTACATACTGAACTGTTATTCTGCATTTTCATTACTCATTTTATTACAACTGATTGTCTTTTTTTGAAATGAAAGATTTGTTGAGAAAAAGATCATAGTGTATGAAGCACTTGAAACTTGTAGGATAGTTTTCTTTGTACTCTCAACAATATTTAAGTATTACCTTAATGTTGCTCCTTCTGTTTTGAATTCATCCCCTGGTTTTAAGTATTTCACTTGTATATTGTCTGGAAGAGGTTCATCGGAATTGTCTTGTTCAGATCGTGGCAGCTTCCAAACATTGCAATCTGTGGGTAAATATATTTTCAAATGACTATAATTTGGAGTCTTGTTTCTTCTTTAGATATGAATAGTAGGGGTGGTGGTGGGGGTAGAAGAGGCAGAATGCAGATAAAGGTTTCAAAAATTCTCATCATATTTGGGGCTGGACCGCCATACTGACATTGAAGAAAAAAATTGTGGTGTATTTGTAAAGATATGAAAGACATGATCCAAAAAGATAAATGTTTTATTAACATCACAACTAATGAGATGTACTAAATGCTGCTATCTGAGCCTTCATCAGGGTGACTGTATGTCCTATACTTAAGATATGTCTCGGCTCTTCTGTCTTTACAATTTTGCCATTTAACAGAAATATTCATCAGTAAAATATAAGATTCCATCATCATAGAAGTATTTGTGGAACAACAGAAGTGTTAAAAGACAGGCCCCATCCACTTCAAATTCTACTTAATGAATGGATTTGTCAGACAAATTACTTTCCAAGTTTAATAAGGTAATATAATTGTCATTGTTGTTCCAATGAATAAAGAATGTTAATTTAACCTTACATTATTTTTGCAATTGTGTCCCGTTTTTGTCTTAAAGAAAAATGGTCATCCTACCCTTCAATTAATATTCTTTAATTTTTTTTTCTTCTATCACTTTTAAATGAATCTTCATGACAAGTTAAATATGCAATGCTTTCTAAGTTACGTAATTATATAAAATTAAAACATTGACAAACCTAGCAAAGAAATTATACAAATATTCATTATGATTAGAACAAAATAATTCTTTCCTTGATTCTTATCTGAACTTTCTGTACAAAAGTGTCCCTTAAAAATTTAATTTTCGATTTTTAGTTCTGATACAATTAATCAATTTGATGCAAAACTCAATCTACTAGATTGTGCAACATCTCAAAGTGTCATGCATATTTAATATTATCACAACTTAAATAAAAATTACTAGAAACGTTTTTGACCACATCTTTGACACCTCCAATGTGGTCATGGTGCCAGTGCGTTACAATTATGTGCTCTAAATCTATATTTTCATCAGATACAACAGTCTTCAAATTCTGAATGTATTGAGGTACATCTGAATCCCCTGCATCAATTAGAATTCTTCTGAAAAACGAAAGTGCACATTTAGGTGATTTAATACATTTTGAGGTTAAGAGACATTTTATGTGACAGATATCAATGAAGCAAAATTCGTTCAACATGCTTGAATAAAACCAACCTCTTTCCTGTGCCAATAACGTATGTATTAGTGCCTTGCAATGTCATTCGTCCTGGATTGCATCCTAATATTCTAATTATCCTCGAAGACAACTTCGTAACAGGTGGAATTATTGACGCCATATTCGCACTCATTTGTTTTCTACACTACTTTTTTACATATATTACTGCACACATTGCTATAAACAATAACGAAAGGATTAGTAAAATAGAGCATAATTTTATTTAATTTATAATGTTAGCTTGATATATCATTTTGATCTGCAACATTTGTCGTGTGTTAGTAACACATTTGATTTCAGTCTCATTTATCGCACAGCTGCTTCTTCACTTTGCCATCAAAATGGCTGGCACACTTTCTAGGTGGGCTCCTTTGCCTAGAAGTCACTTGGGTAAGTCATATTTGAGATATAATGCCATTAATGTACTTTGGCAAGTATCTACGATAATTAAATTTGGGAATGGAGGTCACTTGACTAAAAACGCACGTTAAATTGATGATCCACTTTTTCTCCGCTTTTATCCCAAATTAGCCTCTAATTCTGAACTTCACATATTGTTTAAAATAATTAAATGATACGCTTGGACATCACCTTTTACCAATGAGTATTTCCGTAATGCATATTGTTGTTGACAGGTTGTTTGAGCTCCCCTTTCTTGTCCTGTGTTAGTGTGCGGCACAATACCACTCCACCAGCAAAGGTAGGGTTATTTCAAATCATAGAAAATATGCCATTACTTTTATTTTTATTTAAACGAAGAATTTCTTTGTTTCGTGTAGAGTCAGTATGGCCCTCTTAAAGATGAAGATCGTATATTCACTAATTTATATGGTCGTCATGATTGGAGGTTGAAAGGTGCTATGAAAAGAGGTGACTGGTATAAGACCAAAGAAATTCTTGAAAAGGGAGTGGACTGGATTTTAAGTAAGTAACATTTAATCTCATATTTGTGAATGTTTTGAAAAGATACAGCATTTGTCATTAATTCTGGGTGCTGATTCTTGAAGTTTTAGTGTGTGTCAAGTTTAGTTTTTTAGCAAATACATGCAGAAATGTATGTATATTACCAAATATGAATAAAAAAAGTGATCAGTGTGAATGCCTGTGAAAACTTTGGGAGGGGTGGTTTTATAAAAGTGTACCTTTTTTATTAGCCAATATGTATATAATTATTAAAAAATAATGTGCTCCAAAAATATACAATAACAAATATGTTTATTATTTAACAATAATCTATGATATGCCCCCAATGATCACGTCGATCCGCCCTTGAAAAAAAACTAGTGTACCTATGCAAGGACTCTTGCGTGTGGTGACTTGGTGCCTTTCTACATATGTTTGAAAAGATAATTATATTACCAAAAAGTGTTTTAATTGAATTTTGCATTTGCAATTGCTTAGATGTTTCAACAAATAATGTTTGCAAAATGAAGGTGCACTTAATCCTCCTCCTTTGCAGTTCTTTTGTGTGACATTGTTAAATGATTTGGATGTGAGATCAACAAAAGATAAATGATATATGTGATTTATCTTTCAGATGAAATAAAAACCTCAGGTTTAAGAGGTCGTGGTGGAGCTGGTTTCCCCTCAGGAATGAAATGGGGGTTTATGAACAAGCCATCAGATGGCAGGTAAATTAAAGTTTTATTTACTATTACTCTCTGGTGTTATGATGAATTAGCCATAAATGCAAAATTAATAAAATAATTTTATTATTGTTAATTACTGTGGACAGCAACAAAACAGTGGATAAGATTTACTGACTAATTCTCTTCATTTGCTGAAGACAAAAATGAATGAAGTTTTTCACCATCTCTCTCTCCTTTTACAATCAGTAGTTTGTGCTGTACCAGTAAACTGGCAAATTAACAGTAATGTTACTATGTTGTATGAACTTGATTGTAATAAAGTTGTAAAACTCTTCAAACATTAGTGATACATGGGAAAATATGCATTCTTGCAGTATGTCAGGTGTGCTGTTCTGAAAAAGGTTAAAATTTAGTATACGGTACACCTTTAGAGAAGCGTGGTGGCGGGGCTTAAGCCCTAATTACTGTTCGTGCTCTAATAGAAATGAATAAAACTTACGGATAGGCGACTTTCATGGTTTGGGCCTTTGGCCCTTGCATTCACTATAAACATCCTTGAGTCTTTCCAATGCATAATTACCAATTCACTTTTATAAGACATCACTTTTCAAGAAGCCTCCAGAATTCTAACTGCCTAGTTAATGACGGAACGGCGTGAAGTGCTGATTTAAATGACTTCCTTAGGTTGTACAAGAGAGTATACACCGTATGGTTTGTACCGTATACTACATTTCAGCCCTGAAAAATTTCAGAATTGCTAGGAAGTAAGAAAATTGTGAAATTATGTAACTATCAACTCTGTAATAGACAAAAAAAATTATAGTGCAGGTTGCCCTCTAGTTAATTTTTGTGGTTACTGTAAAATTACAAAAATTTAATTTAATTGTTATGGCCCATTTTTTAATTACGGACTGTTCTGAAAGCATTTTTTGAAATTACAGGATCTGTAAATAAAACCAAATTTCCATAATCAAAGTAAATAATGACTTATTAAGCTTATTTACTCTTGGAATTATAGGCTCCAATGTGATTTTATTTAACAGGCCAAAATATCTAGTAGTAAATGCTGATGAAGGTGAACCTGGAACTTGCAAGGACCGGGAAATTATGAGGCATGATCCTCACAAGCTTGTGGAAGGTTGCTTAATTGCTGGCCGAGCAATGGGTGCTCAAGCTGCTTACATATATATCAGAGGAGAGTTCTACAATGAAGCATCCAACATGCAAGTTGCAATTTCTGAAGTAAGTTTACCTTTGAGTACAACTGATTTGAACTCTTTTAATTTAATCTTCTGTGGCCATAATGTTTTGGTCAAGTTTTAAATTTCTCATCTCTCTCATTGTGCACTCAGCATTTGTTGATGAATTTTTTCCCAACAATAAGAAAACCCATATGTTTTCAATTTGTTTTGTCAAATTTTTTTCTGTCTTGATGTCACGAGAGCAATCAGTTTTATGAGTGCAAATAGCACATATTTTTCTTTAAAACAAGCGGTGAATCTAATGTTAGGCAATATTGAGACATTGTGGCATTTGTAGGTTGCAGACCAATCAAGTTGAATTTACATTTCTATGTTAGATTATTGTTTTTATTTCTTTCTTTTTGTCTGAAAATGTGTACTTGTATGTTATTTTATGGGATAACTTTGATTGGAAATAAATGCACTCTTAATATTTTTTTCTAGGCTTATCAAGCAGGCCTCATTGGGAAAAATGCTTGTGGCTCTGGATATGATTTTGATGTATTTATGCATCGTGGTGCTGGAGCTTACATCTGTGGAGAGGAGACAGCTTTGATTGAATCTTTGGAGGGTAAGCAGGGAAAACCTCGTCTGAAGCCGCCCTTTCCTGCAGATGTAGGTGTTTTTGGTTGCCCCACTACAGTGTCCAATGTGGAGACGGTCGCTGTGGCCCCGGTACGTACCTTGTTTGTGCAGTTATATTTACTGTAATTACACTAAATTATTATCTGCTAATTCATCTCTAATGAACTTGTAAAGGTTAGAAACTGCCAACACTGCCAACTTTTACTTATATTCTATTATATACAATGATTATTAAAAAGTAGTAAATTATAATTTTTTTCTTTTTTGCTAGGCTATCTGCCGCCGAGGAGGTACATGGTTTGCTAGCTTTGGGCGTGCCCGTAACTCAGGCACAAAACTTTTTAACATCTCAGGCCATGTAGTAAACCCTTGCACTGTAGAAGAAGAGATGTCTATACCTTTGAAGGACCTGATTGAAAGGCATGCCGGTGGTGTGACTGGTGGTTGGGACAACTTGCTGGCTATTATCCCTGGTGGTTCCTCCACTCCACTTATCCCCAAGCAGTGAGTTTATTTGCAAATTACCATATTTACCTGAATATAAGTCAACTCTGAATATAAGACAACCGCCTAATTTTTAAGCGACCTTATGAAATTAGTTTTGTAATTTTGAACTAATTATTATCAATGATATAAAATGAAATTGCAAATTGTGTAATTGATAGAAAATTGACTTGTAGAGAATGTTAATATTATTGCTTGAACTATCCTTATTTTCTTGTTCTTGATGACACGCTAATAACGGTCACTTCCATCTTCTCGTAGATATATCATTGTTTCTTTCAGTCTTTCTCTCATACTGCGCTATCTTCTGACTTTTTATTATCCCCTAAAAGTTTTGGCTATTGAATTTGCATTTGTCTTTCATATCATGCTACATAAGAACATTTCCTTTCGAATCATATTATTTTTTTCCTGCCATCTTCTTAATGGCCTGTGATTATTAATTAGAATGTACATTGTTTAATATGCACAAGATCGAGTTGTGAAAATCTGTTACACCGATTTGTGAGTAACACAGAGGATAGCAGTAAACTTTAAAGTTCAAGGAGCTTTTCCTAAGAAAATATTTTTTTATGATTCTGTCTCTGAGATTGTATGTGGAATGCATACTTCCATCAATACATTTTTTAAATTTTATTTATTTATTTTTCATTTCTTTTCTTGCAAAACAGACTTGCACTCACTGGGCATCGAACGAAGAGTTCATGCGGCTTTGTCGATCAACACAGTGCATAACAAAATCTTGACAATGGTTTTCATTCACTTTCACGTTACATTTCACTTAGTACAATGCCATTTGTTTCATATATTCTCTTTATTGGCCCGTTCAAAACTATTGGACTGAATCACCTAGCAAATTTGCAATGGATGCCAACAATGCATCTGCTAATAAAATTAGTTATTATAGCTAAGTGTGATATTTATTGCAATTACAGCATATAGTTTTGACAGCATTTTATGTTTCTTCTTGACAAGGAAAGTATAAAAATGTAAATTCTAACCAATAAGGCTAAATCAGTGAATACAATACCCTGTATTTTTCTAATAAGATATTTTGGAAAAATAATAAACTTATATTTAAGCTACCAGGAAAAGGGGGTACAAGTCTGAAAATGATCAAAATGAGTAGTCCACGGTCTGATTCCTGAATGCGAGTTCGACCTTTTCATGCTTTCACTATAAAGCTCTTCCAGATAATTATGACTTCTTCGCTTTGTTAATAAAGGGCAAAATGTTCTTCCTATTGTTTGTTCCAAAAAAAATCAATAAAAGGTCTTTCCTGCTAAATGTCATGTTTTTGACTTACACTTACTCTTTTTTCCCTAGCAGCCTAGATATTTGGGGAAATATGGTAATTAAAATAAGAGTAAATAAATGGCATTGTCATCCTGAATTTAGCACCCATTTGAGATGCTATTATCATTGTCAATCCCATAAATCTGCGATTGTATCTTCTGTTATTATACTTTCTTCATGAAGATATGAAGGATTCTCAGTGATAATGGAATGAATCTTGTTTAAATAGCCTTACCTAAAATTGAAAGGAAATTATAATTGACCTTTACTTATTCATTGTTATGTTGTCTTTCACACATGATAAAAAGCAAGAGTAATTGTTAATACATGTATAGTTTTTCTTTCAGTGCCTCTTCCTTGTACAAGTGATGTTAACCAAAATACATTGTTTCTGACAAATTGTGTGTTGTGTTCTCTGCAGTGTATGTGAGGAAGCCATAATGGATTTTGATGGCTTGGTAGCTTGCCAGACCAGCTTGGGAACAGCCGCTATCATTGTAATGAACAAGCAAACGGACATAGTGAGAGCCATTGCTCGACTCATTGAATTCTACAAGCATGAGTCGTGTGGCCAGTGTACTCCATGCCGGGAAGGCATTTCTTGGATGAACAAGATCATTCATCGCTTCATCACAGGCAATGCTCAGCCTTCGGAGATAGACATGCTGTGGGAGCTGAGCAAGCAGATTGAAGGACACACTATTTGTGCCTTGGGTGATGGTGCTGCATGGCCTGTCCAGGTAGGCAGATATTCTGAGACATTCATGAGCCTTCTATCTGTGTGTTTGCTTGTGTGTGTATAAAGTTCATTTCATTACTCAAAATGCAATGTCATTGTCAAATGTCAATGTTCAAATAACGAAATTATTTTAAAATTTCGTTATTATATTTTTTATTTATTTAGAAATATAATTATAAAGATAGAACATTCCCTCTCTTGTTTTTGTAGTAACACCTCTTGTGTTTGAATGTTCACTGTTTTATATGGCATGGCACAATGTCAAATGTATTTGACATGGATCAATGTCAAATACAATGAAACCTCTTGACAAGACCACCTCTTTAAGAAGACCACCGCTTTTCAAGACCATTTCTCTAGGGAAGGATAATTATTCCATGAAAGCAATGTACTTTTTACCTCCATAAAGACAACCGCCCGTCATCCCAACCAACAACCACAATTTTGGTTCTATTGTATCATCATGTTTCCTTTAAGACAATCAGAAAAACTCGCACTGAAATAAATCTGAGAGTTCGCGTACTATTGTGAGCCAAGCTGTGCCCGAAGTCTTTTAAATATGCAACAGTGATTGAGCAGTTGATATTTCATGATAACGCACTCGTACACGCTCGCACTCGTTACACTCTCTGCTCTCGGCTTCGCGCTCTCTCTCGCGCTCTCTCTCGCTCCTGCTCGCTCTCTCTCGCTCGCGCTCTCTCTCGCTCGCGCTGTCTCTCGCTCTCTCTCTCTCTCGCGCGCGCTCTCTCTCTCTCGCGCTCTCTCTCTCGCGCGCTCGGTCGCGCGCTCTCTCGCTTGCGCGCTCTCGCTCTTGTTCATGGCTCTCCCTCTTCCCAACAACGATTGAGTGCAAGAAATTTCATGGTAACTCTGAAGAAAGACCTTCCAGGAAATGAAGAGATACTATCGCTTTATAAAGTTAAATAGCATAGAAAGCAAAATAATACCCCAGGATTAATAAATCACCTTATGTCAATAACTCATTGAATTCTGTTTACTACTATTCTTTTTTGTAGTCATATTAATTAAATACTGTTGATAAAATTAATGGCGCAATAAACTAAAGCTTTCATTTGAAACCAGAATAGTGTAATGGTGCGTATATTAGTAGACACAGCAGCAAAGGGGAGTACAATTTAATAGTTTGATGTTCCCTTTAAGAAGACCATCCCTTTGACAGACCAATTTTAAGGTATTAGTCATGTGGTCTACTTAGAGAGGTTTCACTGCAGTTTCTTGTTGCTTTGTTCTATGCTACATTTCATTTGTTACATGATTGTTGCACTACCATTTGCTAATTTCTTCTGTCTGTTCTTTTCTTATAGTTTTCACATTAAAACACATCCAATTAATATTTTTAATTATTATTTTGCCCTCATATTGCACAGCTATTCACAAGTCTTTATTAATTCCTAATGTTTTCCTGCATCATTCCTGAATATAGTTTTCTATTTTTGGTATAGTTGGTTTAGTTTGGTTTGATATAGTTTTCTATTCTTAATATGGCTCACCTCACCATTGTTGTATTAAGTACATCTTATGTTGGTAAACTGTTCAAAACCTGAATGTATCAAAACTCTGAGAAACATTTTACATATTTTCTGTTTGTTTGTTTTGTGGATGCATTAGAACATGCATTAGAGCTAATGCATGTTATTTATTACAGGGTCTCATTCGGCACTTCCGACCTGAATTGGAGGAGCGGATGAGGAAGTATCATGGAGAAGAACTGCAGTCAGTGGCAGCCTCTGGTTGAGGATGTGGTGTAGATAGTTACTAAGAATTATCTAAAGACCTCTAATGGGACTGGTATTAAGTTCCAATGTCATAATTTATTTCAGTGATCATGAAATTTTTCAATGTAGTGATATCAAACAATGATCCAAATTATATTTCATTGTTTACTCTCCAGTGTAAATAGAAAGTTACAAATCATTACACTTACTTTAATTTGTTTTGTCCAGTGAATTGAAAATTTGCTTTTCAGACATTTGCATGGGGAAACTGTGTTTCTCAAAAGACTTGGAGGTTTGTACATTATTGTACATTTGTTCATTTACTTGAAAATAAAAAGAAATAGATATTGTTTATTTTACTTGTGAAATAATGAATTGGTAATATTCTATTCCTTACACAGAATGATACCAAGAAATAATAAAGTATTTTTTTTTCTCTAAAATACCCAGTCAGTGATATGAGTGAAATTTCTGATTTGTTAGTAGCACCCAATCTTTGCAGTTTTTATTTTCCGAAAACTTAGAATTCTGATAAAGATTATGTGGATTTGTTCGTATTAAAGGCGTATAACAATTGTTCAATAAAATTATTGTAAACTTTTACTTCAATGAATTGACCAGACCTCTGGAAATACAGTAGAATCTTGTTAGTCCTGCTAACCATGTTTTCCCATCTAAAATGTCCATATTTGTAACTCCTGGGCCTAATTTAATTGAATCACTCATTTACACATTTAATAATCACATTTAGCACCTTCAAAATTGATTGGTTACATCTTTCCCTAGTCACTTGTTTTCTGGTGCAATAATTCCTCTTCAATGTGATTTTTACTGGGAACTTATAGGTATATTTGCTGGTATTGTGTCCAATTACAGAGCCAGAGTAAGGTTTTTTACTGGCTCCAACCACCTTAATCCTTTTTCGTTATGTCATATTACCATGCTGTACTTGAATTTTGAAGACTCGAGATAGTCATGTTAATATGCATTGTTTTTAGTGTCTGGATTATTTGGGTGTAATAAAGTTTTCATTCAGTGTATTATTTGTTAGTAAATTAGCTTATACCAAGTGTGTTTGTGTAAAAATTAGTTTCTCTTCCCTATAAAATTTTCTGAAGAAATGTACATTTTGAACATGTTTCATAACTTTTCACTCTTATGACCTGCACAATTTTTTATTCTTAGAAAACATTCTAACGAGATTACGTTCTAACGTAATTGCAGCTCTCTTCTTATAGGTGTTTTGTGATTATTTTACTTTCTCGCACTTACTAACGTAAGAAGAGAAAGTATTGTAATTGTGCGCCGGAAAACTGCGAATTTTCAATACAAAAACTTTTTGCTCACCCTGGTAAGGAAAAAGTGGATAAATCTAGCTTCTAAATTTAGAAAGAAAAAAATCGATGGATGGCAAAAAGTCTGACCATCTGTCTGTGTATAAACCAATCAGCCAATTTTCTCCCAAAATTGTTATTCTACAATTGTTCTAGCTGATGTGGCCCCTGGGATTTTAAACCGATATTTTAATTTTGAGGGGTATTTACTCAATAATGAAAAACGAATATTTCCTCAAATTTTTCCTTTAAATTTCCTTCAGTAATGTAATAAGAGGCTATATAAAAGGTAGTGCTAGTCCCATTTTTGGGTATCGCTCGGGTTTTTGAAAATATAAAACACGAAATTGAAGGCAGAGATTTTTCCCTCAGACAAAGTCTGTTATACTAAAATAGCTCTTAAAAAAAAAAGTAATTTACAATTTTTTGTGAAAAACAGTAGATTTTGCGTATTTTGCGATTGAAATTTACACAACAAACAAAAAAAATTCTCAAAATCCTCTTCACATTTTTTCTTTAAATTTTTTCCTCATATGTAATGAGAAACTAAGAAATATGGCACTGGTCTCATCTTTCTCACTACTTCTTTCGCAAATAGAGAAACTATTGTAATACTGCGGGGGAAAATAGTGAAATTTTGTCTGTCAAACCCTTATTGCCAGGCCCTGGTAACAGGCTCAGGATAAATCTCGTCCCCATATAAATAGTAAATTATGTCCTCTACCACATTCTGTAGAGAGAATCCATGTTTTGTGGGACTTTGATACTGAAAAATTGATTGATAGCAAAATGTCTGTCTCTGTTTGTTGTTCTCTCTGAATGTTCAACAACGTACTCTTTTGATTTCAGTGTAGGTATCCTAAATTTTGAAGCAATCCTACTATATTCATGCATCAGAAAAGGATTCTGCACTCCCAAAGCAGAAGCAGAGAGTCTGAAGAACTTGCGTTGCACTCTTTCAAGACTAGAAATTTCTTTTAAACAGATTTATCCAGGATTTATCCACTTTTTTGTTATGAGGACCCTCCAATAAGTTTGTCTGAGAAAAATGCGCCATTTTTTCTTGCAGCATTACATAACATTCTCTATACTGTGTAAGCAATAGGGAGAAAGGAAAATCCGCTCATTAAAAAATAGTCAGATACATTTGTTTGAAAAAACTAGTAGCTTTTGTGAAATTTATGCCTGAAATTAATGAAATATATGTAGGTGTCCACCAACTATGGGCCATGAGAAACATCCTCAGAGAACAGGAATGATCAAAAGGATATGAAAGATAGTTAATTGAATTTTAATTATAATATACTAGAGAAAATCTCAATATTAATTTGATTTTTACTCTATTCTACGTATTATTCTACTACTACTACTCTATTACTTGTATTCTCAATATATTGATATATTTTCTTTTGAGTTATCCGCAAACCTTAATTGAAATTAGTCCAACTAGGTTTTTCTCTCTTAAAAATCTCATTTAGACGTAATCTGAGAGAAAAATCGAGTATCATAAATTTGTACAGCAGTTTGTTTTTAAATAGGAAAGATAAGATAAAGCAGTTTTATTTACTTAACTTTAGTGTTACAATTTTCTCTATGTTCAATAAAATGGTATATTCAACTTTATCAAGTTGGGAAGAATGTTTATACAGATATACAGACAGTTTATTCATATATAAGATAATGATATTGTCATTTCGAATGCATTCATGATGCGATATATTGGATGACCTTATGTTCTGGATATTTAATTTATATGTGAAATTATCCTTGCTTTCCTGCTTGATATGCTAGAAATAATGTTAGAAAGTCTGAGCTTTTGAAGCACCCCTAATTTTACTTGAAATCTTTGCCATGACATTTACTTTGATTCTTTACATGTTAAACAACTTTGAAAGAATAGGGATTTTACAATTTGGTGAATACATATTTTTTTAATTTTTTGCTCAGCCATAACTTTCACAAATGTACCCTCATGTAAATGATTTTTCCTTCACCTTTGAATGTGTCACTTGGGACTCATCAGTAATGTAATGATTTTCTGATAATATGGTTCAAAGATTTATAATAATTAATGAAGTGGTGCATCACTTCATCCATACAATGCCAGCACCTAAAACACAGTTGTTCTCAAACATTTTTGGCTTGTGGCACACTCTTTTGTCATGGAAAATACTACAGTACACTCATGAAATTGAAAACAAACTGGAAATCTGGAAAAATTTAGTAATAATGGAACTATTTCAATTCCTACTGAATATTTTCAAAAATGCAAATATTGGATTATGTGAATCCATAATTTATCTTAACCTGCTATTACAACTATATTCTCATACTCAGTGCATCCCTGCTTACAACACAACTAACATGCAATGAAGAAAGAAGCTTCAGAACAGTCAAATTTCACTGCTCCGGGTCCTCACACACTCAACAGCGTTTTTTTGCAGGTGCAGGCATCTAGTTAACACAATTTTGATATTAGTATATTAGTTTTACACTAGTTAATATATCATAAAAGTGCTGGATTAAGTCTAAGAATTTAATATATTCTGACATGGGGTGATCAAAGTGAGTGGCTCTTGTGATCTGTTATGTTCCATTGTTTGCCCTTCTAGAATTCAATTTAATAAGCCTTTTTATGGGTTTCAGGAAGGGTTCTTTAGAGAAGTAATGGCGTTTGACACCATAGTTTAGGTGTAAAAGACACAAGGTAGCACATTAATAAGAAAACTTTTAAAATAACAGGTTCATAACAAGTAATGTTGTACAGTTTAATAATTTTAGTAATGTATATTTGGAGGACAGTATGTATGGCATTGTAAGTGCTTTGATTTCTCTGCATTATTAAACACTCTTGTTTTGGCACCAGCTTTGCCACTGGACCCAACATTTTCAGAGTTCACATTTTAACTCTGAATATGATGTCAGAAACGAATATGATTTTTCAAAATAATATTTTCTGTAAATACCACCCCTTTGTTGTTGATAAAATATGATTTGGTTATAGTTTGGTAATAGTTATCTTTTTAACCTATACCACCATTAATATTATAAAATAATATTAATGGTGGTATTAATTATATAAATATTAATATTATAAAATACTCTCATTTAAGGAACATTTTCTATTTATGAATCCAATGGTTTTAGACAGTACTTTTAATTTTTATTTAAAAAAAAATTAAAAATTAGTGTTTTTTTTTTAAATTTATTTTAATTTTTCAACAAAGGGTTATGAAGAAAATTAATTTTTTTCTTGTTGTGTAGAGGAGCTGTGGTTTCAGTTGGAAACAAGTGATAATTATGTGAAAACTAATTAAAAAAGTGTAAATGAAACTATTTAAATATCTTATATTGAGAGACATAGCATTCTGAAGGATTTCCCTAGCTTCAATATTGAAGGTGTAAAACAAGTTTATAAAAGTTGGTTTGTTTTTGTATTTTTTTAAATTATATCTTGCTTCATACAAAATTACATAAAACACTCATGTTTTCAAAAATTTGAACATTATTAAAAATTTAATTTCGAAGAATACACATTATTAAGAAAAAAAATTACATCTTCAGTGATGTAGGGGAGAGACTTTTTATCTTTAAGATTTTTAGATATGTTGGAGTGTTAATGAAATTCCAATCTTGGCCAATTTTATAAGTATAATTTGCTCAATTCCATACACACACACAAGAAAAATGAAAGGAAAAAAAAAGAAAGAAACAGCCATATTTGAGAAAAATTCAGTTGTTCATTAGTTTACTTCCGGGCGCATAAACTGCCAGGGTTATTAGCCACATAAGTGCAATGCATGTTTACATCGAGGGAAGTGGCACCGAACTACGCCGCTGGACGGCGAGATTCGGCACCGACCTGCCCGTTGGCTTGCGGAGTTTTCGTCAACCAGGTATTTCCCACCGGCGGGACACCGCCCCAACCGGAACAAACTCTAAGCTGCTGACGTGTAGTGCATTTAAGTGTAAATTTGTGTTAGTAAGGGGTAAGATAAAAGGAGGGGGACGGTTAACATCGCGCTCTGTCCGTGGCCCGTTTGTTACTCCTGGCATATATACTCTTTGACTCCTGGGAGTTTCACGTGTTGATAGGAGAAACCTCAGAAAACTGCCGATCTGGACAGCTGGGCGCTACGATTCTCCTCCAATAAAATATGTGCAATACCCCCCCCCCCCCAAATGGAGATCTTTCAAATTCGAGAGTTTGGCGACCTCAACCTGACTGTTCGGGATTTTTTTGTTTGTGTGTGTGTGTGTGTGTGAGAACAATTCTATGGTACGTGTAGGCGCAAATCTGTTCAAACAGAAAAGTTTGCGACAAGGCTCTTAGAGAAACAAAAAGACTACCGTTTTCGCTATCAACCTATCGAAGACCGTCAATCGTGAATTCCTGAACTACCCACTACGTTCACGAGAAAGTAATTTACTACGTACAGAAGCAGGGAAAAAATTCTGTCCAATTCAAGAGTTCACAATACTTTCTCTTAGTAAACGACGAAGTAAAAATTATTATTATTATTCCTGTTAACCTCATCAATAATTAACAGCAAAATACAAATATCATTAAATATATATAAACAGAGTTTCTTACTGGCCGTTATTTTTTCTGCCAGTATAGTTGGAATGGATTACCATCATTTACCTGTCATTTGCTGTTATGGTGTTAGGAATCTTTACGCCGCCGTACGTACACAGTCTGCAAAAAATCAACTTTCGCCGCCAAATGGTGCACGCATGCGCAGAACGGTGTGCTGTAGGGGTTCGCGTCAGCGTCACAAGGGGGCGTGCGTGCGAGTGCGCTTGACAGTCGTGCAGCAGCTGCTGGGGAGCGAGGTCTGCATTGCTCCTGGAACTCCTTCGCCCGTCGCGCCGTCCACCCCCATCCACCAGAGTCAAGTGTCGACGACGACTCGGCGACAATGGGGAAACGTCTGCAAACCGTCGCTGCCATGGCTTGCGTTAAAACGCTACTTATGCTGTTCAACTTTGTGTTCTGGGTGAGTATCCATATATTGTTTCCGGCCTTTACCGGATGCCGGTTGGCGCCCGGCACCATATGGCGGATGTTACAAAGGTGTTAATTGGCATATATTGTGACGTGTCGCTTGTGTTTATTTGCCTCACAGGACGTGTCAAACAAATGTATCTTGTGTGAAATGTGGGAATTGATACCGAGGTCTCATCTTTTGTGCACGATAATTTTAAAAACCCGTCCACAGTTAGGAACCTTGTGACGAAAACCTATTTAAATGAATATTCTTTGGGTTTTCAAGATGAGTTGAGACGTAAATATTCGTAAATGTTTATATTATGCAATTCCTTATCAATATAGTAATGTGAATGTGTGATGCAGTTTTTTTTATTAGAATGTGACCTATGTTAACATTTTTACCTTGTGGGAGAATGATGAGCAAAGCTTGGATAGAATTAATACATCAGACGATCCTCAGATGAAGCCCGCATCATTATATCTCAATTGGCGCTGAGATTGTAACATCAATTGGGTAATTTCTGAGACATATGGTGCCACTATGATCTTCGACGTTGGCAAAGTGGTCAAGTTTCATAGCAAGTATTTGAATGACTTAAACATTACACTTTCTATGTTAATCAACACATGCTATTTAAAAGTTTAAAAAAGTATATTATGAACCAAATTCACGAAAACAATGGTACATAATTTCACAAAGTACATTTTAGGGAAATGTCTCTTGTACCCCTTGAGATTTATACCAAGCTTTCTTCTTACACTATAACCCACGTTTCAATTCTTATAAATTTAAAAATGTAAAACTCAAAACATTTGGAATAAATACGTTTAAAAAACATTGGTTCAGTTTCATTTAAAACACTGCGAAGTAACGAACGTAATTTTTATAGCATACGAACAAATTTTAACTTTAACAATTAAGTGTGAAGAGTTAGTGATTCCCAGTTGTATTTTAAATGTTGTCAAGAAAATGATTATTTATACGTAGATGGCAGAACTCTAAATACAACACAATCTACCTATACACCATCTTACTATTTTTTCTGACATAACACAGTTTCTTTCGAAATGAAAATTTTCCTTGCTGTCCAACTTAATTTTGGGTAATCAGAATTTTGCCAGGAAAAAAAGAAAGAAAGTGATAAATATGACAAACATTCGTCAATTCGATATCTATTTGTGTGAATCTATGTACAAAATAGTATTTGAAATAAAAATTTATACTTGTTATG
The DNA here is from genome assembly GCA_017312745.1 of Gryllus bimaculatus. Lineage (NCBI taxonomy): Eukaryota > Metazoa > Arthropoda > Insecta > Orthoptera > Gryllidae > Gryllus > Gryllus bimaculatus. Next base: position 14,076,621 of record BOPP01000012.1, read on the forward strand.
CTTTGGAGAGAAACATTGGCACTACCATTTAAAGGATCCCGTAAATATAATTTGCAGATTTACCATCGTAGATAGATAAATTTAAATATTGTTTCTGAATTAGTGCCATATTTCCTCCAGGAGCCCCCGATTGCAAAAAAACTAAATCGCGAAAGATAGGTAAGTCATAGAAGCAAACTATATCTTTAAGCTCATTCTGATAAAATAAAATCACTATATAAAATGTAAAATACTACGTAAAATGTACTATACACTACGTAAAATAAAATATCTACATAAAATGAAGATTCAATATTTGGATGAAGAGATCAGTACCTCAAATGTTCTGAAATGAATCACTTTTTCTATACTAAACGTTATCAGCATGAAAGTAATGTGATCACACCAATGTTATTCTGCTTAGATGTTCTCAAATTAATAAGAAAAGAAAGGACCCATTTGCAAAGGAGGGAGTGACAGGTTTCCATGATGTGTATTGAGGCATCCTGGGGTATCCGTATTTAAACCAAGACGAAATTGCAAAGGAATTTCATTAAAAGAGATGCAAGTGTAATAGTTGCCGGCGTCGCTAGCCAAATTCGTTTACTACGCTCCTTGAAGTCACGGAGGGTAAGGGAATTCGAGACTTCACGGGTATCTGGTTGGGTGACCGTCCAGGGACCCCTACATCTAACGGCACCAAAACACTGACCGAAGGGATAAAATACACTGATTGACTTCGATGTGACGAGACTTGACAACGATAATAACGGAGAATTACTCGATGTCTAGCGCTCAACGCCCAACAAGGATTTAGAGACTTGTTGCATCAAGGAAGAACAGGGAAAAAGGCTGTTCTCTCTTTCGCTCTCTTTCTCTCTCTCTGTCTCTCTCTCTCTCTCTCTCTCTCTCTCTCTCTCTCTCTCTCTCTCCCTCCCATATTGGAATATATAAGAGAGGTATACTCTGTCACCGTGTGACCGATCTCCATGAAAGTCGGCATATCTATGTTCTTTTTCACCCAGATTTATATGGGGTAAATGTTGCTGTAACTCCACTAGATGGCGTTGCAGAACAAAATTGCGCTTCATTTTAATTCAATTTCCATGCAAACTGCGCTCCTCTTGGGCTTCATTGTTGCTGAGCGTTGCCGTGTGACGCAGGGCGACGCCGAGAAGGTCGAGAGGGAAGGAGAAAGAGGGAGGTGAAGGGCAGAACAACGTCTGCTGGGTTCCGCTAGTACTTTATGAAAGCAGTTCGCCTAATTTGTTTTCTCTGAAGAATGACTGTTTTTTAACGTATCTTTGAAATTATTGTAACTTATTTTCTTGTATTCTGTTAAAATGCTCTCTCGGATATTTCCTGTGGAAGTGGTGTTATTTTTAATAATTCCAGACAGTTTTCAATATTCAGAAAGTGTGGGCAGTTGTACGAAGCTTTGGAGAAAATGTCTATTTATTCGCAATTCTTCTTCATACAAATATAACCATATGGAAATAATGAAGACTCCACGTCGCGAATCATCATGTTTCGCCAGAAACTTGTGAAATTAGATAACTTGTGTCCATAGACTGGTTTTCGCCTACTTGTGAAAAATCGATAAGGAATATTAAGTAGTTATTACAAGATTTGAGTAAATCAATAAAATATAAAAGTGGAAAAAGAACTAGCCGCCTTGAAGTTTTTAATTTCAATTATAATCTCATTACATTTACAATCTGATTCAATTAAAATCTGTTTTATTGTGTTTAAATAATTTTTAAATTCAATAGGAGTGAACACAATTTTAATGCAGTAATTAATCTGCCCATATTGTGAATAATTTGCATTTGATTTTACAATAGGTGTACTAATTAATCTTAATGTTGGGTATACAAGTATTTTGAAATGAAGCATCATAACATAACTCAAGGTTTCCTCCTCTACTTTAAAAAATACAAATCATTGTTAAGAAAAGTCATACGGCAGGCTACAATCACGGAAAAAGACTGAGGGATAAGGCTCTAGAAGATCAAATCGATGAAGGAGAGATGTCTAGGGTATAGTGGGAGTGTAGATTGTAACGCAGATGATGATTCGAATACGGGAGTCGTGGATAGAAGGAGGGATGGGAGTTAGGTGTTTATGGTGCGTTGCTCACACTATACGCATGATCGCAGGTATGTGCTTGGTGTGAGACGTATGAGTGTTTTAGATAGATGAGTAGTGTATAGATGTGCATGATCTGTCATTAGAGATAGAGAATCGCGGTCGCGCACTGATGAGTATGAGATCTGCTGGTGTGATGTGTGTGACATATGAAATATAGCTGTCTGAGATAAATAGATAGGGGAGGTAGATCGTTGGACTAAAATGAATGATTCGGCCGGTTTGAGTATGGATTTTCGGTTCGTGTAAAGGCGGTTGAGTGCGCTATACATTATATACCGTTAGACCACATAATTAATCTAATTTAGACGAGGAATTTTTTCAGATATTTTAAAAATAGATTAAGCCTCTTAAAAAAAAAAAAAAAAAAAAAAGCAACAGAAACGAATTTCAAAATTATCGTCCAATTTATCTTTTGTCGGTTTTTCAAAAGTATTAGACTTTTTTACGTACGTATGGAAACCTTTCTTAGTAAACAACACACGTTTTCTGATTGCCAACATGGGTTTCGAACATCAATATCTACGGAATCAGCCATATTTTCTTTTCTTAAAGATGTCGCCTCATCCATGGATCAAAACGACGCACTTATTCGAATATTTTTAGACCTTTCGAAAGCTTTTGACGTCATTGATCATAACATTTTACTTTCAAAATTATCTTCGTATGGAATTCGCGGTATTGCTCTAGATTGGTTATGTTCGTACCTTAAACAATGACCTCAGAGGGTAGTAATACCTTACTGGAATAATGGAACATTATGTACTCACATTTCCGATTCTTTGCCAATTGTGGAGTCTCGCACGGAAGAACAGTTTTCTTTATGGATGGTACACGAATATTCTTTTAGATTCCAGTCTTTTAGATTACAAAAAAGAGTTGTGTGAATAATAAGCAAATTCTACCCATGTATTTCTTGTACGCCTCTCTTCATTTATCTAGGTATCTGACCATTGCCTTCTCTCTTGATATATGAATCAGTGGTTTTTGTTAAAAATGCCGTACTTAACGGTGGGAATACATTTTCAGCAAACGCTGATATTTTTAACTACAACACTCGATGTAGTAATCATATTCATCAGGTGACAGTATCAAATGCTCACTACAAAAAATTCACAAATAAATACGGGTACATTATTTTACATCTTGCCAGACGACATTAAACGATTAAATTTGATACAAAAGTTCCAAGTAAAATATTTTCTGCTGCCCAATTGTTTCTATACAATTAGGGACTATACCGACCATCCAAAAGGAAAGTAATATTAAACAATGACATTTAATGTATTATTTTCCATTTGGATTGTATAATTGTAAAGAACCCGTAACAAGTATTGTTCTTCATCTTCTGAGTCAATGACCCCCATCTCGATCAGGTTTTCATCCAGTTTCCTAGATCCAAATGCTGAGATGGCCCCTTGTTTTGCTTCTGGACATGAATGTATCTTCAAATTAACGTCTCTTCATAGTTTTTAACATTTGTTTCAGACATAAATAAATAAATAAATGCAGGTTCTTAGGGTGTGAGGATCGAGTTGCTTCTTTAGAAGAAACTATTTTAAACGATATCTTATTGGTTTTACTTGTTCATTGAACAGTGTAAAACTGAGGTGCTACAACATCACATACTTCTTCGCATTATTGGAAATAGTTACATAATATTGTAATTTCTGACTCGGTAAAAAATTCAATTATAACTTCAAAAAGGCAAATTCTACCAATTCAAATGAAACGCCTGTAATGCGTATTTCGATAGCCAGGAACGGTAGTCAATCATTTCAAACTTTTACAAAAGAAATAAACATGAATAAATTTAACTGTTCCAGTATTTGCAACATACACAGAAAAGCAAGAATAATTTCACATCAGCCTGCTTTGATTACATTGAAGTGAGCTTTCAGTTTGTGAATACCATAATCAGCGATCAAAACTTTTTAAAACATAGAATGTGTTTACTAGTCCTAATTAAATTAATTACCTTCAATTAATTACCTTTTTGCGAACTACGCGTCGAACGAAGCTCCCAAAATCCGATCCTCTTTTGTTGCAATTTACCGAAAATACAATGAGTGGGCAGAAAATGAGACCACCATCTTTACAGTAGTACGTACGACGGAGAAATTTAAAGAAACATTTTGAACCGTTTCTGAGAAAATAATTGATTATAATTTAAAAATTGCCTATATTGCACGCAAAATTACGAAAAACTGCTCAATTTTTCGAAAATGTGTACATGACCTTATTTCAAAATCTGTGTTTAAAGAACAGATTTCATTAAGGAAAAAAATCTCTACAATATTATAGTCGCAGGAAGACGCCGAAAAATATTGAACTTTAGCAATTTTCGAAAAATCAGAGGTTTTATCGAAAATGAGACCTGCACCATTCTCTTAAATTTCCTTCACACTATTCGCAACATTTAATCAAAACGATTGATGCCATTTTTTTGAAAATGTCCCAGGGGCTCCGAGTAAAGTACCTCCCATAGTTAAAATATAGGTTTCAAATGCAAGGGGCCGCGACAACAACCAGATGGATTGGGGAATATCAGTTTTGGTGAAAATTTTGCTTACAGTTTATCTGCTGACGTTGTTCACAGATGACAGACGTACAGACGTTTACCCAAGCATGCATACCCTGCGGATACATTCATAGACGTCTTGCTGTCAATCGATTTTTCGGTATCAAGGACCCACAAAACATGAATTCTGACCACACAATGTGTAGAAGAAGCATGTGTAGGAGAAAGAGCAAGATTTCTGTACTCTTTCGTTACCAGGGCGATGCAATTCTCTCTCGAAAATTCGCTGTTTTCCCCCCGCAGCATTCCTTTACTTTCTCTATACTACGTATCCGTTGAATTTTTGTTCTGTTCACATTTATGGACACAATTTCTAAAAATAGAGAAAGAAAATACATTTTAGTAACGTATCCCTAGTATTTTACATTATTTCTTTTTTATTATTTGTTAATTTGTTTACAATATATGCCATATTTTTATTCAACATCTATTACGAAGATATTTACACAAGATAAAAGTTCAAAATTTTAAAAATGTACAAATGAACTTTCAATTTAGAAATGGAAATCTTGATGCAATTAGTTCAAATTTTGGGTAAGCATATCTTAAAATAAGTCCTGTCATATGCGAACGTTAAATATATAAAATTAAAGAACTGTAATTTCGTTTTTATGCATCGGCGCTTTTGAACTTCCCTCGTGCGTGCCTCCCGAGACAAGTGTCCCTGAGCCTCTCCTTAGTCTCATCGCTCTTAGTGGCAAATTCACGGAGTATTTCTGGGAAAGGAGCAGTTTCAGTTGGACCTCATAAATGTGATTGAATTAATGCTCTATTTATAAAAAAATAAAACAACAACAACAACAACAACAACAACAACAAAACATGTTAGCACGAGACAACAAAATGTTGGAGTACGGATATATTCATAACGGAAATGCTGCTTTGGATGTAATGACATCTTTAAACGTATTATTCTGAATAAATTGAGTTAAATTACCTCCCCCCACAAATGTTGGCTTTGGAGGGGCGCTGGTCTCCCTCGCCCTTGCGACCGCTGGTGCTGTTCGCGGGAGCAGCGCCCCGCGACGCCGCCACTGCGAAGGCGGCGCGGCGCGGCGCGGCGCGGCGTCGAAAGGAGCGGCGGAGAAAGTACGTCACACCGCCTTCATGCGCGCGCACGCGAGGGCGAAGTGTTCTCCGCCCCGGTTTCTCCGCCAGGCACGGCCGTGATGGATAACGGCGATGCGGGAAAAACGCCGTTTAAGAATAAATATTCATAGGCATGCGCATGGGGGGGGGGTGAAATTTTCGAAAGAGGATCATACTTAATAGTACACAAAAGTTCAACATTTTATTTCCGTGAATGGGATCGATTCTGGGTTTTCACCATTTTAAGCTGACAATGTTGGGGAATTGATTCACGACTTTTGTGGAAGAGGATCTCCAAACCTTTTTGCAATTCTTTTAGTGGTTCAACATTATATCAGTAGTGTTTATTAATTGTACCATTAGATTTATAATTACATTATTTGTTATTGTGTTTTAATTATTTCATAGAAAAATATGCCATATGATGTAAATAATGGACAAGAAATGTTTAATGGACAAGAAAGCCCAAAGGGACCGAGGTATGTAGTTGCAGGGGGGCTTGTGATTTTAGGTTGGGCACGCTCATGATGTTACTTAAGATGTGGGAATCGAAAGATGTTACTGTAAAAAAGTTCCGTTCCACTCCGTAAAAATTCTAACAAACTCAAATTTTCGTTTAAATTTGACTGTTCATCCCGTGAAATGTAATGTTAATTGGTTTAGTAGAATACTTGTGCGTACACATTTCCTTGCTTTACGAACTGATTATTGTTTGTAATAATTTGCTATATGTTGTTAATTATTATTGCGTTATTATTATAATTAACATACTAAATCACAGGGAATCAAAACGAATTTTTATACGAAGAGGAACATTGCCATTCTAAGCTTACTTGGTCGCTGGTGTTCCATATGCCATGCTGCAAGTCGTTTAGACGGAGGCACGAATAAAGGAGAAACAGGAAGGAAGGAAAAAATATTTTGATGAATTATTAGTCATGCAGTTTTGCCAAGGTGTTTGAATTATTCACGGTCGAGTCATATGCAATTATAAGCCATGTCGTAAACATGTGATTTAATTTGGGTAATTGTCATGACATGTAATAATTAACTAATTAGCAGTAACTGTTAGATAACTAATTAAGAATTGTAGGGCAATAGCTGACTACAAAGATATATTACCAGAACGAGGGAACCATGAAGATTAAAAGTTAGAATGGAAATAGGATGTTTATCGAATCTTCACTATAATATTATCGTATCGTCCATGTGTAAGATAAGGAAACATGGTAATAGAAATGTTTGAAATAGTGAAATGATTGCATGAAATGCAGCATGAAAAATTTGATATTTGACGCTCTATATTTGCGGACGTTATCCTGAGGTGCCGCTGAATGCGTAAAGGGAGTAGGTAAGAGGGCAATGAAAAACATTTCGAGGAATAAATCCCGAAGAAAGGATGACGCAGATAACCCATGTACGAATATCGCGGCTCTTTCTACAGCGCCTCGAGGGGAAAGGAGGAAGTTGTGGCGTGAGAGTTATTGACTGTTTCGTGTTTTTGTAGAATTATTGTGAAGTTCCCGATATCGCCATATTTTAAAGATTTGGTTTGATCAAGTTTGGCAAGTAAAAAAAAAATGAATGTTTTTGTTCATTGTGCGTTGATGTAAATTTTGTACATTGTGAATTATCGTGTACTCATTACATGAATGTCCGTAAGAAGGAACTGTTACCTCAAGTTCTCATACATTCAAGCAATACATTAGAATGATTATTATGCCAGTCTAGCATTATATTGTTAAAATATTTCGGAATCTTATTTAAAAAGTCCTGTTTCCAATATCTTTTATATTCACAGGTGTCCCTCAATCATACCGAAAAACAAAACAAAAATGTCGAATCATATTGATATTTGAGAAAGTTGCAACTGGGTTCGCGTCAAAAATGTTCTCTTTCGAGAAAACCACCGCCCTTCCAGGCGCGCCATTTTAATACGGAGACGAGCGCTGCAGCTGCGCTGCGGGGAGGGGTAGCAGAGAGTGGTGTAGCGGCAAGTCTCTCCGCGACGCCCCCAGGTACCAGGGAAGCGCACACTCACGCGAACTGAAGCAGGAGAGTCGCGCCGACGCGCTGCGCTCTGCCGTGGTTGCAGCTGCTTCACCCTTCCTCACTCTTTGATTGATTCGTGTTTCCGGACGCGTCTACTGGTATGGCCCGGAACGGATTTCCATGTAAATAGTACATATTTTTACTGATAGAAGATTCCTGCATTTCATACGTTTTGTTAGTGTTTGCAGTAGATTTTGAATGCATTACTCGTAAAACCATTTGTATATTTCATATTTTTACATATTTTGGTATTATTACACATTTTACATTTTTTATCAATTACTACACATTTTTTACATGCAGTGCGTTAAATATACTTCCTTGTAGAAATGGAATATTTTAAAAACGGGTTTGGATATGAATATTCCTGGAATCGTCTTTCTGTGAAACCAAAATAATACCGCGCTCTTCTATGACCTCTTGACCTTGCTGTGAATATCAAACTTACCCTCAGCTTCTCGAAAACTGCGTACTTGTAATAATGAAAGAACGATTATATGCAAAGGAGAAATAATTGCAATCATAGCCTTCCTCATATTTCGTAGACCCGAAACATAACACGAGAGAATCCCCAAAGACATTTGTAACAGACGATTCTCTTATCGCGCTTCTTGCTCCCAGCCGAGAAATATACTCCGCTGTGTCAGGGACGTAGTTTTCAGTGGTCTCTCCGTTCAGTACCAGGCTGTACTTCGACAAATGGGATATGGATTGCGCGCGAATTTTGTTTTCTCATAATTAGGAAACGGATTTTCATGTAATTATACGCTTTTACAGGAAAAAGATATCTGCGTTCAATACTTTTTTAGAGTTAACAAGACATTGCGAATGAATTAGAAACATTTTTATTTTACATATTTTGGTAAAATTACATATTTTTTACAACTTAGCCCTACTACATACAATAGAACCTTGCTAATCTGGACTCCGCGAATCCGATATTTCGGGTAATCCAAACAAAATTGGGAATGGAGAAAAAATAAACAAAATAAATATAATGCTTATTTGTAGTGTAAAGAAAGAATTTTATAATTAGAACAAATACAGAACTGAACAACTAATTATTGAAACACAGTTTGTCGAAATGAAACGTTTATTGCACTGATAACTACTCGTACGATGTATATCACATGTTTATATAACAGTAATTTTTACTTCCAGTAACATGCAAAACCGGTAATCTTCTTTTAACGTATGGAACTGAATCTGTTTGATCATGCAATGTGATGATGCGATCTCTACGCTGCTTTGCCATTTTCTCACATCGCACGCTACGTTACAATGTCTAGTAATCCGATATGTGTATTTGTTTATGTACGGTACATTTGTTTTGGATAATCCGGACATTTCCGAATCCGAATGGATCACACCCCCAATTAGTTCGGATTACTGGGTTTCTACTGTATTTCTTACTTATTTACTTACATTTTACGTTTACACATACGTCAAAACGGAATATTTCAGATTCACGTTTGCAGTATATATTACGGAATCATCTTTCCTACAAAGCAATGCCTACAATGCTCTCCTACTACTCTTTTGCACCTCTATGCCAATCT